>ONZH01027489.1:0-16362 GCA_900303285.1 Rhinella marina | reverse complement strand
ATCAGCCATGATGCGTCACCCAAACCATGACAAATGAGACTGTATTCTTCATGCTACCTGCCTCAGCCACTCTTATGATGCTGCCACCCGCCTGATGCCACACATCTACCAGCTGCTCCTTCTACCACCCAGCATCTTTACCAGTGACTGGTATTGCCACCCACCTCTCCACTCTGTCATTGACCCAATATGTAGCCTTCTGATGCTGCTGCCATCTCAACAATCAGGTCTCCTCATGCTGCTACTGCTGTTACCTCCAGACTATGTCACCATGCCTACTCATGCTGCTGTCGCCTCCACATGCTGTGTTCTAACTGCCGCTACCTCCAAATGATGTAATTGTGCCTATCTGTGGCCTACTCATGCTGCTGCCGCCGCCTCCGCACGCTGTGTCCTAGCTGCCGCTACCTCCAAATTATGTAATTGTGCCACTCTACGGTATGCTGCTGCTGCTGCCTCCACACGCTGTGTCCTAGCTGCCGCTAGGTCCAAATTATGTACTTGTGCCACTCTCTAGGATGCTGTTGCTGCTACCGCATCCACACGCTGGCTTCTAGCTGCCGCTAGGTTCAAATTATGTACAGTAATTGTGCCACTCTACGGTATGCTGCTGCTGCCTCCACACGCTGTGTCCTAGCTGCCGCTACGTCCAAATTATGTAATTGTGCCACTCTTTGGCCTATTCATGCTGCTGCCACTTCAGGGTCTGTCATTGTGCCCCTCTTTGGCCTACTCATGATGCTGCCACTTCAAGGGTCTGCCATTGTGCACCTCTTTGGCCTACTCATGATGCTGCCACTTCCAGGGTCTGTCATTGTGCCCCTCTTTGGCCTACTCATGATGCTGCCACTTCAAGGGTCTGTCATTGTGCACCTCTTTGGCCTACTCATGATGCTGCCACTTCCAGGGTCTGTCATTGTGCCCCTCTTTGGCCTACTCATGATGCTGCTACTTCCAGGGTCTGTCATTCTGCCACTCTGTGGCCTACTCATGCTGCTGCCACTTCCAGGGTCTGTCATTGTGCCCCTCTTTGGCCTACTCATGCTGCTGCCACTTCCAGGGTCTGTCATTCTGCCACTCTGTGGCCTACTCATGCTGCTGCCACTTCCAGGGTCTCTCTTTGTGCCCCTCTTTGGCCTACTCATGCTGCTGCCACTTCAGGGTCTGTCATTGTGCCCTTCTTTGGCCTACTCATGCTGCTGCCACTTCAGGGTCTGTCATTGTGCCCCTCTTTGGCCTACTCATGCTGCTGCCACTTCCAGGGTCTGTCATTCTGCCACTCTGTCGCCTTCCAATTTTAATGACTGCTGCTGCCACTTCCAGGGTCGGTCATTCTGCCACTTTGTGGCCTACTCATGCTGCTGCCACTTCCAGGGTCTGTCATTGTGCCCCTCTTTGGCCTACTCATGCTGCTGCCCACTTCAGGGTCTGTCATTGTGCCCCTCTTGGCCTACTCTTGCTGCTGCCACTTCCAGGGTCTCTCTTTGTGCTACTCTGTGGCCTACTCATGCTGCTGCCACTTCAGGGTCTGTCATTCTGCACTCTCTGGCCTACTCATGCTGCTGCCACTTCCAGGGTCTCTCTTTGTGCTACTCTTTGGCCTACTCATGCTGCTGCCACTTCAGGGTCTGTCATTGTGCCCCTCTTTGGCCTACTTATGCTGCTGCCACTTCCAGGGTCTGTCATTCTGCCGCCTTCCAATTTTAATGACTGCTGCTGCCACTTCCAGGGTCTGTTATTCTGCCACTCTGTGGCCTACTGATGCTGCTGCCAGTTCCAGGGTCTCTCTTTATGCCACTCTTTGGCCTACTCATGCTGTTGCCACTTCCAGGGTCTGTCATTGTGCCCCTCTTTGGCCTACTCATGCTGTTGCCACTTCCAGGGTCTGTCATTCTGCCACTCTGTCGCCTTCCAATTTTAACGACTGCTGCTGCCACTTCCAGGGTATTTGATCATGCCAATCTGTGGCCTACTCATGCTGCTGCCACTTCAGGGTCTGTCATTGTGCCACTCTGTCGCCTGATGCTGCTGCCGCCACCTCCACATGCTGTCTTCTAGCTGCCGCTAGGTACAAATTATGTAATTGTGCCACTCTACAGTATTCTGCATTTAAATTTTTATGACTGCTGCAGCCTCTTCCAGGGTATGTCACTGTGCCATTCTGTCTCATTAAAATTAGTACAACTCATGCTGCCTCTCCCACTCTGTGGCCTTGAAATGTATTCCACTGCTGCCTCTTGCAGCTGCTGTTACGGTGCCACTCTGCGGCCTTGAGATTTGTTTGATTGCTGCCTCTTGCAGCTGCTGTTACGGTACCACTCTCCTCTGCAGCAGCATGTCAGTCGTAAATTTTTGGTACATTCTATAGTCCTATTCCATTATTCAAAGCTTAAGTACACTGGAAACCCTGTTTGTTTTGAACACTCAATTTTTTAAAAGTAAACGATTCTGGCCCCCGGGACACTCAGCGATGAGCCTGGGGGAGGCGAGATGCAGGGGCTCCCACAGGTGGTAGCTCAGATCCCTGCAGACCGCCAGCTCGATCTCAAGATGGAACTCCAAGCTTTCTTGGCGTCTTGGGTCAATACTGACATTTTGTCACAGTTGAGGCAAAGCTGTAGCCTTCGCTGCATCTCCTCTGTTCCCGTCCGCTGGCATAACCAGCCCCTATACTGATAAGAACATATGCTACAGTTGATCTTAGCCAAAAGGAAGAGAATTTTTTTGTACGGTCTGCTCTTCAGGGTATGTCATCATGCCACTCTCCGGCCTGATGCTGCTGTCGCCGCCGACTGCACATGCCGTCTCCTAGCTGCCGCTACCTCAAAATTAGGCAATTGTGCCACTCTGTGGCCTTCAAATTGTACTACTACTTCCACTGCTGCTGACACTTCCAGGGTCTGTCATTCTGCCACTCTGTGGCCTACTCATGCTGCTGCCACCTGGCCACATTGTCGTCGTGCCCACTTTAGAGTCTGCTGATGCTGCTGCCACTGCTATCTTCAACCTGTCTTTGGGGGCTCTGCTTGTATAAGCATGTAATAGAACAGGTTATGTCGAAAAGTATTTGGAATCAGTGAATTGGTGTAAAAGGCGTACGCTTTTGGCGCTCTAGTAGGATCTTTGGCCTCTGCACAATTCTTTATAGCTGGCGCTAACATTGACCTGTAAGGCTGAGTTCAGGCTTGAATTGTTTGGTGAGTTTTGGCCCCTTAACTGCCCAAATACATAAAAGTGTGCAGCGATTCTAAGAAGCCTGTTATGTGCGTGTCACACTGGCTCACAGTATTCTTCCAGTACCACAGTAGAACACCGAGTGTACTCAAGCGCAATGCTGGCATTCACTGTAATGTTGATTTGTACGCTAATGCTACGCATTGTATGCTAATGCGTACAAATTTGTATGCTAATGCATACGCATTTGTAGGCTAATGCATACGCATTGTGCGCAAATGCGTACAAATTCAGTTAATTAGCAAACTTTTACAAGCGAAGGGAGTAAAAGAGGAGAAGTCGCGATTCTGACCTTTATTTATTAACCAGACACCCTCCCCTCTTCCGAGCGGGGGGTGCCTGGTTTAGTCCCATTGACTAACATTATGCTCGGTTGCTCGGCCAGAGCACCCGAGCACAGAAGTGCTCGCTCAACACTACTCCATACACATTTTGCTGCAAGGCACAGTGTTCTACACCACTAACTAGGCTCTCTGCAGCCCGGAAGTAGCCGTTTTTAATGCGATTTGCAACGAATTTATTCGGTTCGAAGCAAATCTTTTCGGATAATTCGGCGAACCAGCCGAATCAAATTTTTAAAAAATTCCCTCATCTCTAAATAGGGCCCAATACTGACCCCTGTGGTACCCCACTCGTGACAATGACCCAATCTCAGTAAACATAAACACTCATGAGCAAGCACAAACTCACAGCAGGAAAGCTAGGGATTGTGGGTATAGTAGTTTTGTGAGGGAAGATCAGGCACCATTATACTCTCAGTGTGTTGCAGGCTCACACAGGACAAATGGCTTGCAAGGTAAAATGAAGATCTGGTTATATCTATAGGTATGGGTTCTGGTTGGGTCACAGCTTGCAGCCTTAATGCAGTTTTAAAAAAATTAAGTAATACCCCTTTAACTCAAACAATTGAACAAACACGTGTCCAATGGTTACAAAAGACTACCCTCAAACACAGTGTTTCTAGGCATATTGCGCTAACATACTGTATGAAAGTAAATTTTGCTAGTTTCTCAGTGTTGGGGCTCATGCATACGAATGTATTTTCTTTCTGTGTACGTTTTTTTTTGTTTTTTTTGTGTGGACCATATGCAAAACCATTCATTTCAATGGGTCTGCAAAAAAAACAAAAAACAAAAAAAACATGTACATTCCGTTTCTGTATGTCCGTTCCGCAAAAGAATAGAACATGCCTATTATTGTCCACATTACGGCCAAGGATAGCACTGTTCTATTAGGTGCCAGCTGTTCCATTCCGCAAAATACAGAATGCACACGGACTTCATCCGTATTTTTTGCGGACTGCTAAATACATACAGTCGTGTGCATGAGCCCTTTTCCCACATTCCCTTTACAGAGCCTAATCAGTTTGACAAACACAAATGATGAGAAATGTATTGGATCTATAAGATTAACACCTTACATCCTAATGGACTAAATGCTGAAGAACATGTTTGAGTAGCCTCAGTTCTATACCCTCTTAATATCTTTTCCTTTTTTATTTTTCCTTTTTATTTTCATCAATTCATTCATTCATTTCACCTTGGCTTTTTCACCTTGACTGATATTTTCTAATACTAATTAAGGCCCCATTCATACGACTGTATATTTGCGGGCCCGCATTACTGCGGACCCGCAAATATACGGGGGCCGCCCAGCGTGTGTTCCGCAGCGCTGCGGAACACACGCCGCGCGGCCCCATTGAAAATGCCTATACTTGTCCATGCGCACGGACAAGTATAGGACATGCTTCAAAAGAGCCGCGGCATGGAGCTAGCTCCGTGCCGCGGCTCCCGGCCCCATAGAGGTGAATGGGGCCGTATCTATTCCCACATTTTTGCGGATAGATACGGCCCCAGTCATACGGTCGCGTGAATGAGGCCTTAGACTCTCACACCCTTAGGCCTCATGGACACGACCGTGTGCCGGCTGTGCCCATGCTGCACGGACTGTGTGCATGCTGTCTGTGGAGGCGGATCCATTCATTTACATTGGGTCTGCAATCTGCATCCAACGGTCCGCACCGCAAAAAGGTAATGCATGCACTACTTTTTAGCAGTGTGGCGGCATGAACAGAAAACCCTCAGAAGCACTCCATAGTGTTTCCGATCTGTGCCCCTGTTCCGCACCGTATCTTCCAGATTGCAGACCCATTCAAACTGTTTGCGGGCCGCAATATGGGCACGGACCTGCTACAATTGTATATATATAATTTTTATTTTTTTCCCCCATCTGTAACTTTGTCACAGCACGCCACATTTGTTAAATTTTTTTATATATATTTCAATTCTCCCATCATATATATCAGTGTGTGTGTATAAAATATACATATACAGTACAGACCAAAAGTTTGGACACACCTTCTCATTCAAAGAGTTTTCTATATATTTTCATGACTATGAAAATTGTAGATTCACACTGAAGGCATCAAAACTATGAATTAACACATGTGGAATGATATAATTAACAAAAAGTGTGAAACAACTGAAAATATGTCTTATATTCTAGGTTCTTCAAAGTAGCCACCTTTTGCTTTGATTACTGCTTTGCACACTCTTGGCATTCTCTTGATGAGCTTCAAGAGGTAGTCACCTGAAATGGTATTCCAACAGTCTTGAAGGAGTTCCCAGAGATGCTTAGCACTTGTTGGCCCTTTTGCCTTCACTCTGCGGTCCAGCTCACCCCAAACCATCTCGATTGGGTTCAGGTCTGGTGACTGTGGAGGCCAGGTCATTTGGCGTAGCACCCCATCACTCTCCTTCTTGGTCAAATAGCCCTTAAACAGCCTGGGGTGTGTTTGGGGTCATTGTCTTGTTGATAAATAAATGATGGCCCAACTAAATGCAAACCGGATGGAATAGCAAGATGCTGTGGTAGCCATGCTGGTTCAGTATGCCTTCAATTTTGAATAAATCCCCAACAGTGTCACCAGCAAAACACTCCCACACCATCACACCTCCTCCTCCATGCTTCACGGTGGGAACCAGGCATGTAGAGTCCATCCGTTCAGCTTTTCTGCGTCGCACGAAGACACGGTGGTTGGAACCGAAGATCTCAAATTTGGATTTATCAGACCAAAGCACAGATTTCCACTGGTCTAATGTCCATTCCTTGTGTTCTTTAGCCCAAACAAGTCTCTTCTGCTGTTGCCTGTCCTTAGCAGTGGTTTCCTAGCAGCTATTTTACCATGAAGGCCTGCTGCACACAGTCTCCTCTTAACAGTTGTTGTAGAGATGTGTCTGCTGCTAGAACTCTGTGTGGCATTGACCTGGTCTCTAATCTGAGCTGCTGTTAACCTGCGATTTCTGAGGCTGGTGACTCGGATGAACTTATCTTCCGCAGCAGAGGTGACTCTTGGTCTTCCTTTCCTGGGGCGGTCCTCATGTGAGCCAGTTTCTTTGTAGCGCTTGATGGTTTTTGCGACTGCACTTGGGGACACTTTCAAAGTTTTCCCAATTTTTCGGACTGACTGACCTTCATTTCTTAAAGTAATGATGGCCACTCATTTTTCTTTACTTAGCTGCTTTTTTCTTGCCATAATACAAATTCTAGCAGTCTATTCAGTAGGACTATCAGCTGTGTATCCACCTGACTTCTGCCCAACACAACTCATGGTCCCAAACCCATTTATAAGGCAAGACATCCCACTTATTAAACCTGACAGGGCACACCTGTGAAGTGAAAACCATTTCAGGTGACTACCTCTTGAAACTCATCAAGAGAATGCCAAGAGTGTGCAAAGCAGTAATCAAAGCAAAAGGTGGCTACTTTGAAGAACCTAGAATATAAGACATATTTTCAGTTGTTTCACACTTTTTTGTTAAGTATATCATTCCACATGTGTTAATTCATAGTTTTGATGCCTTCAGTGTGAATCTACAATTTTCATAGTCATGAAAATACAGAAAACTCTTTGAATGAGAAGGTGTGTCCAAACTTTTGGTCTGTACTGTAATATATATATGCATATATATATTGTAAACATTCAATGGGTGAGGTCATAGATGGCAGGTATGTATCATAGAGGCTGCTACTCTCAGTGATATAAGTCCCGGAGGTAGGTTGTGACCAGTGATGCTAGATCACTGAGTTTTTGGTAGCTGGAATTTGGGTCCGGGATTTAGGAGCGACTAAAGAGCTTGGGTGGGAAGGTCACTCCCATACTACATCCCAGATGTTCCTCCCTCAGTCAGGTGGAAATCTATTTAAAAGGCACGTTGCCAGAGAGCAGTGTGTGTGCTGGTCTGAAAGAAAGACACATGGACTATGCAAAGTGGAATCTACAAGCTGGTGAGAAGCCTATATAACCAAATTTTTTGCTATTTCCATGAACTGTTATTTTGTTTGCTGAAGCAAGCCTGTATCGTTTTGCTCTGCATGCCCAATAAACCATGGGAAAAGAGACTGTCTGAATGGTCCTCTCTCACATATGGTGGAGGATGCGGCCAGTGTTGGTTGCTAGAAGCAGCGGTATGAATACCTGTTATTGGTGAATGGGTTAAAGCAGCAGCAGAATTGCAACAAGAGTCTGTTGTAATGGAGGATCCCATTAAACAGATGGTGCAGAGCAAACTGCAGCAGTGACAGGCATTGGAGCAGCAGCAAAGGGCTCATGCAGAGGCTTTATAGGCTCAACGGCAGGCTAATGCACAGCAACAAGAGACTAACAGTCTGCTGACAGAGCAAATTGCAGCCCTTAGAGACGCTGTAACAGCGCAACATGTGGTGCATGTGGCTGGGCAAAGTTCTTGTGGTGGTGTTTGGAAAACTGTGCAGTCTGCCTTACAAAGAATGACGACTGAGGATGATGTGGAGGCTTATTTGACTGTCTTTGAGAATATTGCAGACAGAGAAAAACTGTCTGTAGATCAGTGGGCTGAAGTGCTGGCTACATATTTGACTGGAGAGCCGCAGAAGGCTTACTAGGCTTACTATGACCTCACCTTGCAGGATTTCAAGGACTACCGCAAACTAAAAGCGGAAATACTTGATCATCTTGGGGTCATTCCCACACTCCAGACCCAGCAGGTAAGACAATGGACTTTTTGCAAAGACAAGCCACCAAGGTCACAGATGTTTGACCTATTCCACTTGTTTTGGAAGTGGTTGCAACCGGAGTCGTCTTCCCCAGAGCAAATGGTGGAAAAAGTGGTGATGGATCAATATCTTCACTCTCTTCCTGTGCCAGTACAGTGCTGGGTTGCCCAAGGAGATCCCCAGAATGCTGGCCAGCTGGTAAACCTTGTGGAGAGGTATACCACAGCAAAGAACCTCCTTGCTGGGCCAGATAAAGTAAAGGCAGCTCCATGTAACCCCAAGGTCTATGCTGAGCCCAGTAACAGGTGGTTTAAACCTGGGTGAGATTGGAGGCAAGTGCCAGTGGGCAGGAAAAGAGAGCCACTAGAAACTGGTTCTAAAGCCCAACCCCACCATTTTGTTTGTTGGAGGTGTCATAACCCGGGAGTGTGATATGGCACAATGGTGCTCCTTGTTTGCACACCCTTCCTGCAGTGTCATTCCATACCAGGCAACAGGGCCTCAGATGTGCCAAGTGACTGTCAATGGTAGCCCCCTAATCGCACTACTAGACTCAGGAAGCCTGATAACGCTTCTCCGAGAGAAGATTTCCCCTGTGTTGCCGGCACCTTGACAGGTTATAAGGGTGATGTGTGCACATGGGTATGTTAAAAAGTCACCAAAACCACTGAATGTGGAACAGTGTCGCATATGGTTGGAATGGTAAAAGACTTATTGCATGCAATAAATGTTAACTCTGCTTATGATGTGTCTCCTGTTGATGAAACTGGAGACACATCAGTGAACCCACGGAGGTAGTTGAGGGGTTTCCACTATCTGTTTTATGTGGGAGATGAGAGAGAGACAAGAGAGTCTGAGAAGACCATACCAGATCTTGATATCACCCAAGGTAATTTTGGGACTGCTCAGTTGCAAGACCCTACCTTAAAAGGTACCCTAGCAAATGTGACTGTTCTAAATGGTGTTCCCCAAGAGCCGGGGGCAGACAACAGGGCATCAGGCTCAGGCTCGGTAAGCCAGTGATGCATCACTTCTGCTGCGACTGCTGAGACGAGCACGAGCAAAAGCACTGTGTGTGAAGTTCTGAGACTCTGAGACCTGTTTTGTGAAAATTGGGGTGTAATTGCTCTGGGAATCCATATTACACATATCAAGGATACTGCAGGGCAAGTGCAGGACCAGTTCAGGGCTAGTAATTAATCAGGCAGGGAGAGAGAGACAGGGAGAGATAGGGAGAGACAGGGAGATGCACTAGCGTAGGACTGCCCAAAGAAAGACCAGCTGCAGGGCCACAGAGTGAATCGAAAAATGTCTGGAATGGATAAACAAAAGGGGTCCAGTTCCAGCCTGACCTCAAGCTCTAAAAAAAAGGAGAAGGTGGCACAGGGCAGAAGTGCAAAATGACCTGTAGCTGGAGCATCTACTAGTAGTATTCGCAATACTTGGCCGTTGTTCCACCAGGCTAACCCACCAAGGCGCAAAATTGTAGTGGAGGAGAAAGAGGATGAGGTAGTGGAGTGGATGGCACGCTCATCTCAGTCTCAGCCGGATGATCTGCTGTCATCTGCTGATACAGTATCCATATGTAGCCAGGGGTCAGACTCAGAGCGTTCCTCCTGCTCCACCATTCCTCTCCCGCAAAGCCCGTCATTTTCGTACGCACGCTCATGTGTACGTGTTCAAAGAGGTTGTGTACCTTTTTTACCTGAGCGTTCGTTATTAGTGCCCGAATGTTCACTAAAAGCCATATGATTACGTATATTTTGTACGCAAATTCAACAAATCTATTCGTCGAATATATACGAATCTTAGGAAAAGTTCGGCGAATATTCGGCAAATAAAATTTTGCATGATTCGCTCATCTCTAGTCCAGCCCAATTGTATTAGTTCCAAAACCAAATGGAAGCTGGCGCTTCTGCAATGATTTTCAGAAACTTAATGAGGTTTCCAAGATGGACACTAGAGATGAGCGAATCGAAGCTGAAAAAGTTAAATTAGTTACAAATTTCATGGAAAATTCGATACGCCACGAAAGCTAATTTCATGGTGATTCGTGGTAACTAATTTTTTTTTTTCCTAAAATGGCCGCAAGCACATGGCATGACATGGGGGAAGGATTTCTGGGACAAAGAAGTAAACACCCACAATGCGATCACATGCAGACATGTAGCCAATTAGCAGCCAGCCAGGTCCTGTGATGTCACAGCCCCATAAATAGCTCTGCAGCGCTGGAATCCGCCATTTGCAATTGATTTTAGACCAGAGACAGACGTCAGGAGAGATAGGGCAAGTGATAGAAAAACGTTGCTATAGAAAAGAAATGAGAAGATCAGGGATAGATAATCTGAATTGCAGGGATAGGAGAGGAATGGTTTCAAGACAGAATCCATAGGGGATTATCAGGCAGTGAAATCGCTATTCTGGTACACTGAGAAGCAGTGACTGGGCATTGGGGTTAGCCTGTTATACAGCACTGCACTCTGTTCTAAAGGCTGTTTTGGAGTGCTTTATTCAAAGAAGCACCACTAGTGTCCCTTATTGCAGTGCAGTAAAAGGGTCAGAGCCTTGTTTGGGGTACCAAAAAAAAAAAAAAAAATTAAAAATAAATATATAATATAAAATAATTGAAAAAAAATATTAAAAAATATATATGTATATATTTTGGGTTACGTTTGGGGAAAAACATATATAATCCGTAATTGGCAGCTTGTAAATATGAAAGAAATAGTTGCGGCGTCATTCGCCATACAAATAGACAAGCGCCATATAGTGCTTACTTCTTCAGTGAAGTTGAATTGCCCCCCCCCAAAAAAAGCCGTGTCTGTAGGCTTGTTCATTTTTAAATAACTATTTGCGGCGCCAGTCGCCATGCAAACAGAGAAGCGCCATATAGTGCTAACTTCTTCAGTGAAGTTGAATTGCCAAAAAAACAGTGAATCCGTGTTTGTGGGGTTGTTCATTTTAAATAACTATTTGCAGCGTTATTCGCTATACAAACAGACAAGCGCCATATAGTGCTAGCTTCTTCAGTGAAGTTGAATTGCCAAAAGAACAGTGAATCCGTGTTTGTGGGGTTGTTCATTTAAAAAAAAAACTATTTGCGGTGTTATTCGCCATACGAACAGACAAGAGCCATATAGTGCTAACTTCTTCAGTGAAGTTGAATTGCCAAAAAAAAACAAAAGCCTTGTGTGTGGGGTTGTTCATTTTAAATAACTATTTGCGGCGTCCGTCGCTGTACAAACAGACAAGCGCCACATGGTGCTAACTTCTTCAGTGAAGTTAAATTGCCAAAAAAAAGACATGTTTGTGGGGTTGTTCATTTTAAATAACTATTTGCAGCGTCCGTCGCCATACAAACAGACAAGCGCCATATAGTGCTTACTTCTTCAGTGAAGTTGAATTCCAAAAAAACAGACAAGCGCCAAATAGTGCTAACTGCTTCAGTGAAGATGAATTGCCAAAAAAACAGTGAATCCGTGTTTGTGGGGTTGTTCATTTTAAATAACTATTTCCGGCGTTATTCGCCATACAAACAGACAAGCACCATATAGTGCTAACTTCTTCAGTGAAGTTGAATTGCCAAAAAAAAACAAAAGCCTTGTTTGTGGGGTTGTTCATTTTAAAAAACTATTTGTGGCGTCCGTCGCCATACAAACAGACAAGCGCCATATAGTGCTTACTTCTTCAGTGAAGTTGAATTGCCAAAAGAACAGTGAATCCGTGTTTGTGGGGTTGTTCATTTTAAAAAAAAAACTATTTGCGGTGTTATTTGCCATACAAACAGACAAGCGCCATATACAGAAGTGCTAACTTCTTCAGTGAAGTTGAATTTCCAAAAAATAAAAAACCGTGTTTGTGGAGTTGTTCATTTTAAATAACTATTTGCGGCGTCAGTTGCCATACAAACAGACAAGCGCCATATACAGAAGTGCTAACTTCTTCAGTGAAGTTGAATTTCCAAAAAATAAAAAAACGTGTTTGTGGGGATGTTCATTTAAAAAACAAATATTTGTGGTGTTATTCGCCATAGAAATAGACAAGAGCCATATAGTGCTAACTTCTTCAGTGAAGTTGAATAGAAAAAAAAACTGAATCTGTGTTTGTGGGGTTGTTCATTTTAAATAACTGTTTGCGGCGTTATTCGCCATACAAACCGACAAGCGCCATATAGTGCTAACTTCTTCAGTGAAGTTGAATTGCCCAAAAAACAGTGAATCTGTGTTTGTGGGGTTGTTCATTTTAAATAACTATTTGCAGCGTTATTCGCTATACAAACAGAAAAGCGCCATATAGTGCTAGCTTCTTCAGTGAAGTTGAATTGCTAAAACAAAGAAAGCTGTGTTTGTGGGCTTGTTCATTTTTAAATAACTATTTGCGGCGTCAGTCGCCATACAAACAGACAAGCGCCATATAGTGCTAACTTATTCAGTGAAGTTCAATTGTCAAAAAAACTGTGAATCCGTGTTAGTGGGGTTGTTTATTTTAAATAACTATTTGCGGCATTATTCGCCATAAGAACAAACAAGCGCCATATAGTGCTAACTTCTTCAGTGAAGTTCAATTGCCAAAAAACAGTGAATCCGTGTTTGTGGGATTGTTCATTTTAAAAAACTATTTGCGGCGTCAGTCGCTATGCAAACATACAAGCGCCATATAGTGCTAACTTCTTCCGTGAAGCTGAATTGCCAAAAAAAAAAAAAAGCTGTGTTTGTGGTTTTGTTCATTTTAAATAACTATTTGCAGCGTTATTAGCCATACAAACAGAGAAGCGCCATATAGTGCTAACTTCTTCAATGAAGTTTAATTGCCCAAAAAACAGTGAATCCGTGTTTGTGGGGTTGTTCATTTTTAATAACTATTTGCGGCGTCAGTCGCCATACAAACAGACAAGCGCCATATAGTGCTAACTACTTCAGTGAAGTTGAATTGCCCAAAAAAAAAACAAAAAGCCGTGTTTGTGGGGTTCTTCATTTTAAATAACTATTTGCAGCGTTTTTCGCCAAACAAACAGTCAAGCGCCATATAATGCTAACTTCTTCAGTGAAATTTAATTGCCAAAAAAAAGAAGCCGTGTTTGTGGGGTTGTTCATTTTTAAATAACTATTTGTGGCGTCAGTCGCTATACAAACAGACAAGCGCCATATAGTGCTAACTTCTTCAGTAAAGTTGAATTGCCCAAAAAACTGTGAATCCGTGTTTGTGGGGTTGTTCATTTTATAAAAAACTATTTGCGGTGTTATTTGCCATTCAAACAGACAAGCGCCATATAGTGCTAACTTCTTCAGTGAAGTTGAATTGCCAAAAGAACAGTGAATCCGTGTTTGTGGGGTTGTTCATTTTATAAAAAACTATTTGCGGTGTTATTCGCCATACAAACAGACAAGCGTCATATAGTGCTAGCTTCTTCAGTGAAGTTGAATTGCCCAAAAAACTGTGAATCCGTGTTTGTGGAGTTGTTCATTTGAAATAACTATTTGCGGCGTCAGTCGCCATACAAACAGAAAAGCGCCATATACAGAAGTGCTAACTTCTTCAGTGAAGTTGAATTTCCAAAAAATAAAAAAACGTGTTTGTGGGGTTGTTCATTTTAAATAACTATTTGCAGGGTCAGTCGCCAAAAAAACAGACAAGACCCATATAGTGCTAACTTCTTCAGTGAAGTTGAATTGACAAAAAAACAGTGAATCCGTGTTTATGGGGTTGTTCATTTTAAATAACTATTTCCGGCGTTATTCGCCATACAAACAGACAAGCGCCATATAGTGCTAACTTCTTCAGTGAAGTTGAATTGCCAAAAAAAACAAAAGCCTTGTTTGTGGGGTTGTTCATTTTAAATAACTATTTGCGGCGTCCGTCGCCATACAAACAGACAAGCGCCATATAGTGCTAGCTTCTTCAGTGAAGTTGAATTGCCAAAAGAACAGTGAATCCGTGTTTGTGGAGTTGTTCATTTTAAATAACTTTTTGCGGCGTCAGTCGCCATACAAACAGACAAGCGCCATATACAGAAGTGCTAACTTCTTCATAAAAGTTGAATTTCCAAAAAATAAAAAAACGTGTTTGTGAGGTTGTTCATTTTAAATAACTATTTCCGGCGTTATTCGCCATACAAACAGACAAGCGTCATATAGTGCTAACTTCTTCAGTGAAGTTGAATTGCCAAAAAATCAGTGAATCCCTGTTTGTGGGGTTGATCATTTTAAATAACTATTTGCGGCGTTATTCACCATGTAAACAAAGAAGCGCCATATAGTGCTATTTTCTTCAGTGAACTTGAATTGCCAAAAAAACCCAAAATGCCAAGTTTGTGGGGTTGTTCATTTTAAATAACTATTTGCGGCGTTATTCGCCATGCAAACAGAGAAGCGCCATATAGTGCTAACTTCTTCAATGAAGTTGAATTGCCCAAAAAACTGTGAATCCGTGTTTGTGGGGTTGTTCATTTTAAATAACTATTTGCGGCGTCGGTCGCCATACAAACAGACAAGCGCGATATAGTGCTAACTTCTTCAGTGAAATTAAATTGCCAAAAAAACAGTGAATCTGTGTTTGTGGGGTTGTTCATTTTAAATAATTATTTGCGGCGTTATTCGCCATACAAACAGACAAGCGCCATATAGTGCAAACTTCTTCAATGAAGTTGAATTGCCAAAAAAAAAAAAGCAGTGTTTGTGGGGTTCTTCATTGTAAATAACTATTTGCGGCGTTATTCGCCATACAAACAGACAAGCGCCATATAGTGCTAACTTCTTCAGTGAAGTTGAATTGCCACAGAAACCCAAAAAGCCGTGTTTGTGGGGTTGTTCATTTTTAAATAACTATTTGCAGCGTCCGTCGCCATACAAACAGACAAGCGCCATATAGTGCTAACTTCTTCAGTGAAGTTGAATTCCCAAAAAAACAGTGAATCCGTGTTTGTGGGGTTGTTCATTTTAAAAAACTATGTATAGCGAATAACGCCGCAAAAACAGACAAGCGCCATATAGTGCTAACTTCTTCAGTGAAGTTGAATTGCCCCGAAAATAGTGAATCCGTGTTTGTGGAGTTGTTCATTTTAAATAACTATTTGCGGCGTCAGTCGCCATACAAACAGACAAGCGCCATATACAGAAGTGCTAACTTCTTCAGTGAAGTTGAATTTCCAAAAAATAAAAAAACGTGTTTGTGGGGTTGTTCATTTAAAAAAAAATAAACTATTTACGGTGTTATTCGCCATACAAACAGACAAGCGTCATATAGTGCTAGCTTCTTCAGTGAAGTTGAATTGCCCCGAAAATAGTGAATCCGTGTTTGTGGAGTTGTTCATTTTAAATAACTATTTGCGGCGTCAGTCGACATACAAACAGACAAGCGCCATATACAGAAGTGCTAACTTCTTCAGTGAAGTTGAATTTCCAAAAAATAAAAAACCGTGTTTGTGGGGTTGTTCATTTTAAATAACTATTTGCGGCGTCAGTCGCCAAAAAAACAGACAAGCGCCATATAGTGCTAACTGCTTCAGTGAAGTTGAATTGCAAAAAAAAACAAAAGCCTTGTTTGTGGGGTTGTTCATTTTAAAAAACTATTTGCGGCGTCAGTCGCCGTACTAACAGACAAGCGCCATATAGTGCTAACTTCTTCAGTGAAGTTAAATTGCCAAAAAAAGACATGTTTGTGGGGTTGTTCATTTTAAATAACTATTTTCGACGTCCGTCGCCATACAAACAGACAAGCGTCATATAGTGCTAGCTTCTTCAGTGAAGTTGAATTGCCCAAAAAACAGTGAATACGTGTTTGTGGAGTTGTTCATTTTAAATAACTATTTGCGGCGTCAGTTGCCATACAAACAGACAAGCGCCATATACAGAAGTGCTAACTTCTTCAGTGAAGTTGAATTTCCAAAAAATAAAAAACCGTGTTTGTGGGGATGTTCATCTAAAAAACAATTATTTACGGTGTTATTCGCCATAGAAATAGACAAGAGCCATATAATGCTAACTTCTTCAGTGAAGTTGAATAGAAAAAAAAACTGAATCTGTGTTTGTGGGGTTGTTCATTTTAAAAAACTGTTTGCGGCGTTTATTCGCCATACAAACAGACAAGCGCCATATA
>ONZH01027488.1:0-28509 GCA_900303285.1 Rhinella marina | reverse complement strand
CACCCGAGCATTTTAGTGCTCGCTCATCTCTAGTTATAATAATGTAAAAACCTTTGAAAAAATCAACATTACAATTTTCTGACACCCATAACAGTTTATGTATTTCTGTCTACAGCATTACAGTATATGAGAGCTTGTTTCTTTCTGAGATGAGCTGAACTTTCTATTGATACCATTTAGGGGTACAGTCAACTTTTGGATCATGTTTTATTCCATTTTCTTTTTAGATAGAGAAAGACAGTATGCCAGTGTTGAGGTATATGGACCTGATGTAATGTATTCTATTGTCTGCAAATACTGAGTTTCCCACGTCTCCAGGATAATGTGAATGTAGTGTCATGATTAATGTGACAAGACAAGAGCAATGTACCTTTTTATACTTTTATACTTTGTAACCTTTTATAAAGCTTGCGTATAATATATATATATTTGGCTGATGCAACAAGTCCAAGATGGCCCCCGTACTCTTATCAATATCTAGCCATATCACACTTTCAGGCTAGTGACGCAGAATGGTATGAGACTAGTATCCAATCAAAAACCCATACGAGTGCAAGAATGATGTAGTTTGCTATTTGCATGCTTACGCCCTTTTCCTGTGATGTATTAATATGTGTGTGTAAATAAAGGAGGCTCAGAGGCTAGGGGAGGAGAGCACGAGCTAAGAACTTGATACTGAACACTAAGTTCGTCTCTTGTACTTTGTCGGTGTACACACGTGTTCTGGATAATTTGGAGTGACTGACTGAACCCCAAGAGGGCTAGTTAAGCCCCCCCCAACACCAGCACATGTTAGACATGATAATTTGCATACATTTTCCCCAGAAATTAAGAGAAACATTGTCTAGCATTCAATAGACATCATGTATATAAACTAGTCTCCATAATTGAAATAGTACCCACCCAGAGGTTCCCCTTAAGGCCTTGCAACTAGAAAAACTGTTTTCATCAGCTTTGCTGATAAAGAGCTTTTGTCCTGAAAGAGCTAGCTGCAGATGTGAGG
Source organism: Rhinella marina (assembly GCA_900303285.1). Classification (NCBI taxonomy): domain Eukaryota; kingdom Metazoa; phylum Chordata; class Amphibia; order Anura; family Bufonidae; genus Rhinella; species Rhinella marina. Next base: position 27,506 of record ONZH01027488.1, on the reverse strand, counting down.
CTGGCTTAGCTATTTTCCTAGCTTTGCTAAATAAGCATGTTTAAAAGGCAGGAAGGCATCTCTTTGTGAAAATAATACAGTGCTCATATTGATACTGTGTTCTTCTTCCTGTTTACCTACTTACTGTGCAAGGGATGTCTCCCTCTTATTCACCCCAGAATACATCATCTGTATGACAACACCTTTGGCAATTTTATTTCACCACTGAAATTATCCCAAAATTTGCTGAATCTTGCCAGGTTCGTTCATCTACAATTCAGCCATTTTGGGTTTTTTTCTGCAAAGTTTTCAAAAATTCTGTTCGAATGCTTCGCCGAATTTCTCAAAAATATTTGATTTGGTCCGAATTAATTGGTCACAAAGCACATTATAAATCAGCAATTTCCTGGCCTGCAGGGAAATAGTATCTCGGTGTACATCACTGTGCAGCGCAGAATCATGTATAGGTAGTCCATTGTGATAGTCAAACAGTTACTGTGCGTCAGTATGACAGGCAGGTGACAGCCGTCACTCTTACACACAGTTCACACTGACCAAATAACTGAAGTTTGAACTCAGCCTTACAGTTCAATGTTAGCGTCAGGTATACTGTACTTGACCGTGCAGTGGCCCAAGATTCCACTATAGAGTGAAAGAGCACTCTCCTTTTACTCTGTCTGCTGATTCCACATAGATTGCTAGAGAACCTGTTCTGTTACACGCTGACACAATCCTTGCAGCGACCGGGCCACAGGGGCAATATGTGTGAGTTAGGGCCCGTTCACACGACCGTGTGTGAATTTGCGGAATAGGAGAGGGCCCGTTCACCTCTATGGGCAGCACGCTATCTTGCTGAGCCACAGCGCCGTGCCGCGGCTCAGCAAGAAAAGATAGAACATGTCCTATACTTGTCCGTACGCACGGACAAGTATAGGCATTTTCAATGGGGCTGCCCGGCGTGTGTGGCCTTATGGTGAGCTGATGGGTGTGGTAGTACTTTACTCATGGTTCTGTAGAGCTCCCTGGGCTGGCTCGCAGTGTAGGTGAGGACAGCACCAGTTCCTTCGGGGCACACTCTGTTGTCCAGGTATCCCCTGCCAGATGGTGATTGAGGTGTCCTTGAACTGGTATCAGAGAGTTCCTTTTATATCAGTCTTCACTGGTTCAAATGCTAACAGCCAGGCACTGTATATAATACAATTCTTACTTATTTACTGCAACCCACAGGGTGGTCTCCCTAATGTCAGCCATCAATCTTCTTCTCCATTCTTTGAACTGGTTGCCTTCAGAAAACAGATCCACACTGTCCATAGAGGTATGTGGTGACAAAACAACTTTGCGCTTAGTTGTCAGGCTGTGTCCAGGTGCTTTGTGGCTTCTCCTGGTTACTGGTGCTGTGGAGTCCATAAGCTAAGACCGCTGCTATCTCCACTAGTTTCCCTATATCCACAGTTTACTCTGGTCTGTACTAGGTAGCTGTAAGCATCTACTCCAAACTCCCTCAGCTTGGCCAGAGCCAAGAGGCTAAAATGGCAGCTACATATTGGACTTTTCCGGCTCTTCTCTGTGAGGAGTAGGTCAGGGGGACACAAATGACACAGACAAAGTGAGGCCCTGACACTCCTCCCAAACCACTGTCCCTGCCTTTTGGGGGAACCCGGCTCCTTAACAGGCCGGCCCCAACCAAAGACTGCAATTACACTAAAGAAAGTGGAACACGAGACAAACAACCAAAACAAAACACAAGCAGGAAAACACCTAAACAGGTCAGGAACTGAAGGGGTAAAAGGTAAAGGAACCAAACAAGGAATAAACAGAGGAGAACACCAAAAGGTAGGTAACAGTAAACAGAAACCAGGGAAAAAGGAACTGGAATACCGGATAACCTCAGAGTAACTAGCTTAGGCACAAGGCTCTATAGCAGGCACAGATAAATGGCGAGTGTGAAACTAAATAGTGGCTAGAGTCCCAGCCCCAAGGCGTGATAGGAGCAGGGATCCCAGCCACACCCTTGAATGGACCAAAATTACTGGCAGGGACGCCTGCCAGTAAAACTAGCAAAACTAGCCAAACCTTTAACCCTTAAGGAACCTAAGTGTTACAAGAGGATTTTCTGGCTTGCACTCGGGATGAGCGCCGCATAGCGTCAGGACACGGGAATGCCCGCACCCGCCCAACATCCGCTGGAGGGCCGCAGCGCCCCCAAATCCTGACAGAACCCCCCCCCCTGAGGAGGGGCCTTCGGACCCTCAACAGGACCTCCAGGCTTGCAAGGGTAAGATTGGTGGAATTTTTTAACGAGTCTGGGAGCGTGAAGATCTCTGGCAGCCACCCAGACACGCTCCTCAGGATCATACCCTTTCCAATGTACAAGGTACTGGAGAGAATTCTGTACTTTGCGAGAGTCAATAATTTGTTCAATTTCGAACTCCAACTCTCCCTGAACAACCACGGGTAGAGGTGGAGAACGAGCGACCACAGCGGGAATATATTTTTTCAACAAAGACTTATGAAAAACCGGATGTACACGAAGAGAACCAGGAAGTCACAATCTGAACGATACATGATTTATGATTTCTGTGATGATGTAGGGACCAATAAAGCGTGGAGCAAACTTTGCTGATGGGACTCGAAGACGGAGATTTTTAGTTGAGAGCCACACTTTATCACTAACTACGTATTCAGGACCGGGACAGCGTTTCTTATTTGCATATTTGATCTGCTTGAGTTAGGCATTTTTTAGAGTCTAGCGACGTCCTTAACCGAGGAGAATCTAGATTTGTTACCAGTTACGGCGGAATATCTGGGGTGGAAACCATAGTTGCAGTAAAATGGGGACAGTCGTGTCAAGGAACTTTCATGATTATTTAGAGCGAACTCGGCCATGGGCAGGTACTCACTCCACTTTTCCTGACATTCAGAAACGAAACACCTAAGATATTGCTCAAGTGACTGATTAAGCCTTTCAGTCTGCCCATTCGTCTCGGGGTGAAAGGCGGAGGAGAAGGACAGTGAGATACCCAACCTACTGCAAAACTCTCTCCAGAACCTCGACACGAACTGAACCCCCCTGTCAGACACTATGTTAGACGGAATTCCATCAAGGCGTAAAATATGGCGGATAAACAACCCTGCAAGGACTCTAGCTGTAGGCAATTTTTTCAACGAGACCAGATGGCACATTTTAGAAAAACGATCCACCACAACCCAGATTACTGACCTACCTTTGGAGAGAGGAAGATCAGTAATAAAATCCATGGAAATGTGAGACCAGGGCCTGTTGGGCAAAGGGAGCGGATGTAATAGCCCTTCTGGGAGTTGTCGAGGAACCTTTGCACTAGCACAGGTCTCACAAGCCTTAACAAACGCCTTAACATCACATTGCCAGGATGGCCACCAATAGGTACAGGACAACAAGTATCCAGTGCCCGCGATGCCCGGATGACCAGACAAAACTGAGGAATGGACCTCTTCTAACACCTTCAGCCGAAGATGACCTGGGACAAAGAGTTTACCTGGGGGTACAGTAGTAGGAGCAGAACTCTGAGTCTGCAATAGAAGACACAAGATCTGAAGTCAAAGTGGCAACGACTACCCCGGGAGAGAGGATATTTTCTGGTTCCTCATCCGGGACATCACTGGCACTAAAGCTTCTGGACAAGGCATTAGCCTTTACATTTTTTGAGCCTGGACGATAAGTTACCACAAAATTAAAACTGGTAAAAAACAAAGCCCATCGCGCTTGACGGGGGTTCAATCTCTTGGCATTGTCCAGATACAGCAGGTTCTTATGGTCAGTTAACACTGTCACCTTACGTCTGGCGCCCTCCAGAAAGTGTCTCCACTCTTCAAAGGCCCATTTAATAGCCAGTAACTCCCTGTTTCCTATATCACAATTAAATTCAGCAGTGGAGAACTTTCTGGAGAAAAAGGCTACAGGTTGGAGGTTGGTAAAGGGTTCAACTCCCTGAGACAGGACAGCCCCTACTCCTGTCTCAGAGGCGTCAACCTCCACGACAAAAGGCTGTTCAGGGTCAGGATGAACCAGGACTGGAGCAGTGGTAAAACACCTTTTTAAGTTAGAGAAGGCTAGTTCGGTTTCATGTGTCCAAGAGGTAGGATCAGCCCCCTTTTTAGTTAAATCAGTAAGGGGTTTAGCAACCATAGAAACATTTTTGATAAATTTTCTATAATAGCAAAACCCAGAAAACGTTGGACCTCTTTCAAGGTAGTAGGTCTAACCCACTCAACCACAGCAGAAACTTTTTGTGGATCCATACTTATAGAACCAGGGGTAAGTATGTATCCCAGAAATCCCACCTCCTGGACTCCAAACTGACACTTAGTCAATTTAGCACACAGCCGATTAAGTCGCAATCTGGATAGGACCTCCCTCACATGCTCCCGATGGGACTCCAAATCTGGGGAGAACATGAGGATGTCTTCCAGATATATAACCAAAAAACGGCCCGAAAGATCTCTGAAGATATCGTTAACAAAACGCTGGAAGACAGCCGGGGCATTGCTGAGACCAAATGGCATGACTAGGTATTCAAAGTGCCCCTCTGGAGTATTAAAAGCTGTCTTCCACTCGTCGCCTTCCCTGATGCGGATTAGATTGTAAGCTCCACGGAGGTCAATTTTAGAGAACCACCGGGCCCCCACAACCTGATTGAATAAATCCGGGAGCAGAGGGAGAGGATGCTGGTCCTTAATCGTGATCTTATTGAGCTCCCTGTAGTCAATACATGGACGGAGACCTCCATCTTTTTTCTCAACGAAGAAAAACCCTGCACCAATAGGGGAGACAGAAGGCCGTATGTGCCCTTTTTTCAGACTATCCTGAATATACTGACACATAGACTCTCACTCAGGAGCTGACAAATTAAAAATGCGACCCTTAGGAAGCTTGGCCCCAGGAACGAGGTCTATGGCACAATAGTGAGGCCGGTGCGGAGGTAGAGTTTCCGCAGCAGCCTCATCAAAGACGTCTTTGAAATCAAAAATAAACTCAGGAATATCCAAATCATTATTCACAGTACACATCATGGAAGGAACAGTTTTAAGATGTGAACCACATGAATTCCCCCATTTCACCAGGTCAGTGGTTTTCCAATCAAATACAGGGTTATGGAGGTGGAGCCAAGGCAAACCGAGAATAAGATCTGCAGTTAGTTTTTCCATCACAAAAAATGACATTTTTTCTATATGTAAACACCCAACATTCATCATAACCTCAGCAGTACGAAATTTTATTCTCCCCTCATTCAAGGGAGTAAAATCTGCACCAGAAACTGAAAAGCGGGAACACAAAGGAATTAACTCCAAACCCAAGGCCTGAGCAACAACCACATGGATGAAACTCACTGCAGACCCTGAATCCACCATGGCCTGACAAGCAAAAATTTTAGAATCAGAAACCAAGGTTACAGGTAACAAAAACTTATTAACAGAATTAGGAGGTACCTGTACGCCTGAGTGACCCTCCTGGAGTTCACTCAGGCGCTGGCGTTTCCCTGTGGTGACTTCAGCTTGGATGGGCAATCCCTCAAGAAATGGCCAGGTTTTCCACAGTATAGACATAAGGCATTCTCCAATCGATGTCTCCTTCTAGCAGCAGCAGATGTAGAGCCTAACAACATAGGTTCTTCTCCAGAAGACTGAGAGGGAGATGGTGATTGAAATTGGGAAGGCATATTCTTAGAGAAAGTAGAAGGAGGTTTGACAGAAAAGCCTGGCCTAAACTGTCCAGTCGATCCCCCTTGCTTTTCCTTGCGTCTCTCTCTAAGTCTTCTGTCAATAGTCACAGCCAAAGCCATAAAGTCACTCAGGGATTCAGGGATAGGATGGCTGACCATAGCATCCTTAACAGCGTCTGACATCCCTTGTCTGAAAAGGGTTTTCAAGGGTTGATCAGGCCATCCGGTCGCCGAGCACCACTGGCGGAACTCAGAACAGTAGTCCTCAGCAGAGTGGCGACCCTGATGAATAGATAACAAATGAGGTTCCGCCAATGCTGCACGGTCAGGATCATCATAAACTTGGCCCAAGGCCAGAAAAAATCTATCCAGGGAACTCCACTCAGTAGCATCTGAGGGGAGGGCCAATGCCCAATCCTGAGGGGGACCCTGGAGGAGGGACACCACGACAGCCACGTTTTCTGCCTCAGAGGGGAAAAAATTAAAACGAAAATAAACGAAAGAAAGAAAGAAAACGACAGGACTCCCGGAAAGTACGGTATCTGTCCGGGTTCCCATCAAAGCGATCCGGCATAAGCATTTTAGGTCTCTGCTGGACATTGTGCACAGGAAAAACAGGGGCTGGCAGCGACACAGGTGGGTTTGCAGCGCCAGGCGCAGGAATAGTCATGGCGTCCAGACGCTGCGACATTTGCGCAATTAACCCAGCCATGCCCTGAAACTGATTCGTCAGCTCATCCAGGCGGTCGGTGACCAATAGATCAGTACTCATCTTAAACCGCCAGGAGAGTCGACTAGGGTATGGGCCTGCTATAATGTGAAGAGTAGGTCAGGGGGACACAAATGACACAGACAAAGTGAGGCCCTGACACTCCTTCCAAAACACTGTCCCTGCCTTTTGGGGGAACCCGGCTCCTTAACAGGCCGGCCCCAACCGAAGACTGCAATTACACTAAAGAAAGTGGAACACGAGACAGACTGCAGGGACTCTCTTCTTCTTTTTCTCCTGCTAACCACAGGCCCATTCCACACGTGCAAACCCCGATTTTTCCAATCTATCCTTCCAAATAAAAACTTAACACCTTCTTTCTGGGTAAAGTGGGAAGGCCACAGCTTTATTTTACCAACATCTTTTTTAAAAGGTTAATTCCAAAATTAACAACCAACAAAATACTTCATGCCCATCTCCGTTCTTCTCCTCCTCAAAGAACCACCTGTCGCCCGATGACGACAGCGGGTATTCACCCATTTTCCAGTTGGGCATGACCATCTACCGCCACGGAGCAGCCATTGTACCCTCTACACATGGCTGCGACCCCCCCACCTGCCCAACAGCATAACCTTCTCCAGGCCATCTCGTAGCCCCCGTAAGAAGATGTCCAATCCCCGTGGATTCAAATGCACACCATCCCGCAACAACAAACCAGCATTATCACCCTCCAAATCGCGATGCCTAATGGCCACACCTCCCAACTCACGTACATACTTCGACACCCGTACATAGAGCACCTTCCTCGCCCTCTCCAAAGCCCGGGCGTCCCTGGCGCCACGCCAACGGACCCGTGGAACAACCTCCGACCACACAAGCTTAACACACCGAAAAAACTGAGGGAAACGTGTAAAATCCTGCTTGATGAGTGAAATCAACTCACCCAATTTTACCTGGCCTAAATCATTTCCCCCCGCATGTATCAATAAAACGACATTATCCTGTGAAATTCTACTGATACGAACCACCTCAGGCAAAACTTGGGCCCACCGCATGCCTCTGACACCGTGCCACGCAACCGTGTCCTTGTGGAAACCCAGGTCAATACCCAATGCGTGGATCGCAGCACTCCGTTCCGCCCAAAATATAAACGAATGCCCCAGTATCCAGACGGATCTATTCCCTGAAAAAGAGAAAAACAACATTAAATGACCCCCAACCCCCAAACAACCCACGAGACTCATTCCGTCAACAAATCTGGTCTAATATAAGACCTGTAACAATCCGACTTCCATCTACCCAATCGCTTAATATCCTCTGCATCCATTCCTGCCGCATCTGCACGCATCGCCGCACCAATGCGGAACGAATGAGTCCCGAATTCCTTAGGGTCCAACCCCACAGCAACTAAACACTTATTAAACACAGCATGGAATTGAAACCGCGTCAACGGCGATCCCGACCCATGAACCAGAAAACAATCCCCCTGTCCCCTAACCGTCAAAAAATTATTAACCAAAAATACAGGGCAACAAGCTCCCCCTGTGGGATGTACCGTCAGCCACGTACCCCTCCCAAACAAATCAGTCTTAGACTTCCGAATACACACACGAAGACCCTGCGCCGATACCAAGACATCGCTCCTTCGCAAACCGCCCATATGCTTTTTACTATTGGGAACCAATTCCCCTATGCGCAAGGCCCCAAAATAAGCCAACGCAAAAGCCGCCCGAAACAAAACCGTTTCCGCACCGTCCCTACATACCGTCCCCAATATAACAATCAACCGCTCAAACAACAGCAGGGAAACTGGCCTCCGGGTGTCCCCACCAACCTTCTCCTTTTGCCACCCTCTCAATATCTGCCGGACAACAAAGGCCTTGGTAACATCACGCTTCCCGAGCAGCTTCAAAACAAAAGACACTCCCGCCAACCAAGACTTAACCACATGAAAAGACACTCCCCGTACCCGCAAGTCATTCAAATAATCCAACGAAACATTCAACAATGCTGCGTCGTCTGCGGGTACCCTACCGCCAGACAGCGCGCACCACTCATCCCATGCTTTCATATGCAACATCCACCTACCCCCAGACACCGACTGCCTCAGCAAAGCCCTCAAACACTCCCGATCAGGTCCCACAAGAATTCCGGACACATCTCCCCTTCCTCCTCCGCGGACACATGCAGCCTCCGAAATTTCTGAAAATCAAACCGAGAAAGGGCATCAGCCATCTCATTACAAACCCCTGGAACGTGCTTAGCCCGAAACCAAATATTAGCCTGCAGGCAACGTAACACTAAATTACGCAACAAAGCCAAAACCGGCAACGAGGATGACGACAAACTGTTCACTGCCTGCACCACTGACATGTAGGAATCCTCCTATTGGCCAAAGCCAAACCCCAAAGCTCAATCGCTACCACAATTGGAAACAGCTCCAATAACGTCAAATTTGCCGTCAGTCCCGCTACCCGCCACGACTCGGGCCACACATCCGCACACCACCGAGTGCCCAAAATGGCACCGAAGCCAATGCTACCCGCAGCATCCGTGTGCAATTCCACCTCCACATTGTCCACCTCAGCACCTTGCAAAATAGCAGCCCCATTAAACGATTCAAGGAACATCTTCCACACTAGCAAATCATCCTTCAACGTGCGCGTCATACGAATAAAATGCGTGGGTGACTGCACCCCCGCCGATGCCAGCGACAACCGCCTCAGAAACACTCTTCCCATCGGCATCACCCTACACGCAAAATTCAACAAACCAAGCAGAACCTGCAATTGCTTCAACGTCACCTTCTTCACACCCAAAAACAAGCGCACCTCACACAACATCCTCTCCAACTTGTCACTCGGCAACCGGAACAACATCCCGATTGTATCCAGCTCGATGCCCAGAAAGGAGAGGCACCGAACCGGACCAACCGTCTTCTCCGCCAACAAGGGGACCCCGACCTCGGCCATTAACCTCTCAAACGTCCCAAGCAAGTAGGCACAAGCTGCGGAATCCCCCGGCCCAACGAACAAGAAATCGTCCAGGTAATGAGTCACAGACACCAAACCCGACTCATAACACAACATCCACTCCAAAAACGTGCTGAACATTTCAAAATACCGACAGGATATCGAACATCCCATCGGCAAACACATATCCACAAAAAACTTGTCTCTTAAAGAACAACCCAGAAGATGAAAACATTCCGGGTGAACCGGCAATAAACGAAAAGCAGCTTCAATGTCGGACTTAGCTAACCACGCCCCCGGCCCCGCCTCCCTCACCAAATCCACCGCTCTGTCAAATGTGATATATTTGACAGATGCCTCGCTCTCAGAAATACCGTCATTAACGGATTCCCCTTTCGGATATAACAGATGATGAATCATCCGAAACTTACCCGCCTCCTTCTTTGGAACCAAGCCCAAAGGGGAGACCCGCAAATTATCCAAAGGGGGGGAGTCAAACGGGCCAGCCATCCGATTCAAAGCCACCTCCTTCAACAACTTCTCCCAGGCCAAATCCTCATTTTCCTTAACCGATTTTAAATTTCCACACAAAAACACCACCGACCCCGGAACATGTGGGATAACAAAACCCTCGGAAAAACCTTCAAGAAGAAGGCTTGCCTCCGCCTTCCGCAGGTACCGCTCTAGCCACAGGGCGAGCCGGTTGACGTTCACCGGCGTTCTCCTGTCCACCGGAACCGCCCACCTGTTTCCCCTTACGGAAGCACCGGGAAGCCGAGTGCGTTCCACCGCATATGGAGCACTCGTGTCTAAACTTGCACTGTGTATTAAACCTACAGTGCCCCTCATTAAACAACCAGCAAGCTCCGGTGGGCTTGTGTGCCGCGGCCGAGGGCTGCCCCCCTCCCGCGGCGACAGCTGGAAAGGATCGCTGAGGCTTCTGCGCCAATATCAACTGAATCCATACATCCGTCGCCTTGGACGCCCATCCCACCCCGGGAGTAACCGCTAGGCGCCGACGAAATTCTTCGTCGTACCGCCACCATGCTGCCCCCCCATGTAACTTATGGGAGCTAAAAATAGTATCCAAATAAACGAACAAATCCGGACCCGCTGCCGTATTCCTGCGACACGTCAACGCAGCGAGTACCGCAAACGCCTGTAACCAGTTACCGAAGGTCTTAGCGACCTTCAGCTTCTTATCATTCCCACGCTCAAACGACCTTTCCTTATCCACTGTCACATGATCCACAGACAAGAGGGACCAAATATCGATATAGTCCCCTTTTTCAATTTTGTCGCGTATCTCCGCCGAAACATGTGTGCCCAGCGGAGCCACGCCACAAAAGATGGTGTCCCGAAACGTCATACCTGGAAACGCACCACCCTCAGGCGCTGCTACAACCGCCGCCTCCCCGCCAGCCTCAAGACGTGAAACCATGGACTTCAACAAAACCAATAACTCCTGATCAGACCTATGGGCAGAAGCGTTCAGGGCAGGCCAGGTGGAAGCACCTGGGTACTCACCGCCCACGGCCATCGCATCCTCCCTCAGAACGCCATCCCCTGGAGTGGGTGCTGGGGCCTGCTGTTGCTGCCGCTCCGAGCCCGCAGAAGAAGCACGTCCTGCCCCAGCGTGCACACTGGACCGTCTTCGGCTCCCTCGACGCCCCGGACTGGATCCTGAAGACCTCTCACCATCTCGTCGTCTCCGCCCGGACCGGGAACTGGACCGGCACCGCGATGAACTCCTACGGCGACTCCTCCTGGAACCACGCCGTCTGTCCGTGTGCCGCCCTCGCCGGCGGGTACTGCAGCTCCTTCGGCGACTCCGTCTCCTTCCGCTGTGACCTGATGAAGAAAGCTCGGAGCCAGAATCACTCAGGTAAACCCTTGACCGCCGTCCGGACCGCACAACCCCACTACGGCCCTAACCCCCCTCTCGCTACAGGGAACCTTGTGCTTGTGACTGCCGCAACTCCCCGATCTCGACCCCCCCCTCCCCAGCCCTACCCAGGCTCCCCCCGCATGCGACCCTGCTCCAAACCCAAACGAGCTAGTGGCGGCGGCCCGCAAGGGGTCACAAAACTCCCACCTAACCCACTCACCTGCTGGGACCAGAAACACTTAACCCCCCTTCCTGCCCAGAGACAGGGGGAGCGGTAGTACCACCAACCGCCACCAGATGGCGCTGTGTACTGAACAGCAAACTGTCACCCACTGCCACCCGCTGGTCACTCAGGAGATCTGCACCCTGTTCCCTCCTGTCTGGCTGTACATTCTTTGGCTCCTGCCCCGATGCTCCGCCCCCGCCATGGCCGCTTGCAACTGCCTGGAAGGAGAGGCACCAACCTCCCCTCCAGGCCCCAACAACCTCCCCACAGCTCCCGGGCAGCCCAAACTGCTATGCGCCCGCTGCTCCACGCCACCCGACCCCCCCTCACACAACTCACCCGCCGGACCCGGCGCCATCTTCCGTCCCCCACGTCCTGGAGAGCCCGGGCTGAGCCTGTCCCGCGCTCTCCCTCGCCGCGCGGACCTCCTGGTCGAGGGTGCACTTCCTCCACCGCCTGCAGCTGGAGCTGCCACCGCGCCTCCACTCCTGTCCAGCAGGCACTGCAGCCAGCCATCACCGCGCTCCTGCAGCCGCTCCAGGATTCTTCTTTCCAGCTCGTCCGCCATTTTCCTCATCCAGGTAGGCCTCAAAAGAATGGGGGTACTGGAGTAAGGGGTCTCTGTCTTCTCGCCTCCTATGGCAGAAGGAAAAGAGGCCGAACCCACGTGCACCCTGTATCTTTATAGGGGCTCCTATAGCCCCTCCTTTTGTTTTCAAAACAAAATCAAAAATGCAGGTGCATGGGCCTGGAATTTAAAAGATGCCTTTTTCTTTAACCCCTGCAGTCCCTGGCCCTCTCAAACAACCAAAACAAAACACAAGCAGGAAAACACCTAAACAGGTCTGGAACTGAAGGGGTAAAAGGTAAAGGAACCAAGCAAGGAATAAACAGAGGAGAACACCAAAAGGTAGGTAACAGTAAGCAGAAACCAGGGAAAAAGGTACAGAATCACTGGAATACCGGATAACCTCAGAGTAGCTAGCTTAGGTACAAGGCTCTATAGCAGGCACAGATAAATGGCGAGTGTGAAACTAAATAGTGGCTAGAGTCCCAGCCCCAAGGCGTGATAGGAGCAGGGATCCCAGCCACACCCTTGAATGGACCAAAATTACTGGCAGGGACGCCTGCCAGTAAAACTAGCAAAACTAGCCAAACCTTTAACCCTTAAGGAACCTAAGTGTTACAAGAGGATTTTCTGGCTTGCACTCGAGATGAGCGCCGCATAGCGTCAGGACATGGGAACGCCCGCACCCGCCCAACATCCGCTGGAGGGCCGCAGCGCCCCCAAATCCTGACATTCTCATCACAGATTCACTAACTAGACTTTACTAACTCTCTCCTTACTAAACTTCCAATGAAAGGCCTGTTACTTATATATGATGTAGTAGCACCCTCGTCTATGGCAAGCACCTCCGGCACTATGATGGCCGTGAAGCGGCCCGCGCCGGTATTTAAAGCTGCAGACGGCCCCTTCAGGTAGGAGGAGATTGCAGCTTTAAATACTGGCGGTTTCGCGGGCCGCTTCACGGCCATCATAGTGCCAGAGGCGCTTGCCACAGATGAGGTGGCAGGCGCCCTGCTGTGCTTACTGTTATTCAGTTCGCTATCCTAGACGCACAAGGCTCCTGATGAGATAGAAACGCGTGGAGCCTTAGGGTAGTTAGATAGCAGATTCTATGTTTCAATTACATCAAACTCTGTTAGGGACCAGGTCAGAACTGTATGGGAGTTTAAGGTGTGACTATGGGCTATTCAATTAGGGCTTGACCCCTCTTCCCCTCCGCTATCTGGTACCCGTCTATTAGGTGGTTCTGCTCAATTATTTACCCTCTGGGCATTCATGCAATGTCTCCATATATTATATTACTGGAGAGCAGACAGTACAGTTGATGGACACGTCTGCCCAGTATTGGTGTTTTTTTCTGTGAAAGAAGTACTGGTATGTGATGTCTTTTGGGACTTTTTAGAGGGTGAATTGAAGGGTTTATAGTAATCATCCCAGCCTCCCAATCGACAGAATCACCTATAGCTTTATTTTTTCATTATTTAGTTTTCCTTTTACCTTTTGTTATCATTCAAATAAAAGATTTATTTGTATATAGGTACAAGCTGTTGTCAATTGGGACAGGCCTACCTCTCTCAAGGCTCTTCAACGGTCCGCATTTGATACATTGAAAGGAAGTTTCATTTAGGCACCTGTACCCATTCATCCAGATGTAACCAAACCTTTAGTCGTTGTGGTGGACGCCTATGAGGTAGGAGTAGGTGCTGTACTATCTCAGGAGTTATCTTCCTTAACTAATTTGAAACCATGCGCATTTTTTTCCAGAAAATTCTCCTCTGCCGAGAGGAATTATGATATTGGCAACCATGAACTGTTAGTCATCAAGTGGACCTTTGAGAAGTGACGCCACTTCTTAGAGAGGGCTAAACACCAGATTACGAGGGGCGTGGCCTGACTATGGCGGAGAGAGCACGCACCAACTGATAGCTCTCGCCATAGGGCCGAGATCAAGCTAACTATCCCTTCCCTACCCATGGTGAGGACAAGGAGAGGGTCCCAGGCTAATACAACCCCAGCTGGGACCCCCAACGAACAAAAAGACCTGCGCCGCTTCTTCACGCCAAGACCAGGGAGAAGCGTGCCGGCGGCAGGCCGCAACCCGGAGGCTCCTTCCTTCCAGCCGCGGCCATCTCCCACCGCACCGCGAAGCTCAGAGGCAGAGCGAGAAACGACAACGTCGCTCACAGCCCTGGAGGCTGTTAAGCCAGGTCAGGATCCTCCCTCACCTTCCATAGCCTCAAGTCCCCTACCGCAAGGATCCATAACAAGGCAGTTGCCATCTTGCGCACAGGGCATGAAGGCCGCCTCTCACCAGCCACAATTGCCTCTTAACGCGCAGCAGAGATCAGAGGCAGTGCAAGCACCCACAGTAGTGTCCGCAGCTACAGGAACTGGCACCCTAGGCCAAGTCCCTGCCTCGTCCTCTTTGGTCACAGATCCTCTGCCGCAACAATCCACCACGAGGCAGACGCCATCTTATGCACTCAGCATGAAAGAGCAGCCCCATGCAGGTACCGTGGAGCAATCACTAAGGGAAGGAACTGAGGAGAAAAATAATGCAGATTCCCAGTGGGACTGGAGAGAACATGTGAAGCTCCTTCCCACCAGACAGGAGATGGAGAAGTTTGTAGAGAGGCTTGAAGATTCATATAGGAAAGAAATATCTGCAGTTAAAGCAAATGTACAAGCTATAGAGGAGAAAGTAGAAGAGGTTGCTTCGATGCATGACCATACTGCCTCTAAAGTAGAAGAGTTGATAGCTTGGGAGGAGGAGAGAGACCGGCACATATGTCAATTATACAGTATTGCCTGCATGACGACACAGAAAACCGCAATAGAAGAAACAATATCAGAGTGAGAGGTTTACCAGAAGCCACTGGGTCAGAAGACCTGATACCCACTCTACAGGGTCTCTTTAGCTCTATTCTAGGTAGACCTGTTTCTGAAAGGTTGGAAATCGACAGGGCCCACAGGACCCTGGCTCCTATCAACCCAGATCCTGCCAAGCCCAGGGATGTCATTTGCAGGCTGCACTACTATGCGGTGAAAGAGGAACTTATGCGCAAAGCACGCAATTTCACCACCATTGATTTTGATGGAGCATCCCTCATATTATTGCAGGACTTGTCCAGGTCCACATTGGCTCAGAGGCGAGCCCTCAAGCCTCTATTAGAGCTCCTCTGGGCTAAGGACATACAATATTCGTGGGGATTTCCCTTTCAATTAGTAGTCCGCAAGAATGGTGATCCAGTAAAGCTGTGGGACCCAGAGAATCTACCTGATTTCCTACATGTGCTGGATCTTCCCCAGATACAAGTTCCGGATTGTCAGCGTTTACCACCTTTGCCTACTCGCTCTCTTCTTCGCAAGACGAGAAGAAATCCTCAACGTTTCAGAAAAAACCCTGAGCCTACTTGATTTAATTAACGGCTCTCTTTACAGTGCTTGATTACTTTCTAAAATGTTAAAGATGTTGCCAAGCGTTACGGACGTATTTGCGGCATCCAAATCCTAGTTGCCCATAACATTGATTAGATTTGGGTTATGGTTTTGATTTTCAGGTACCTAGAGGTATAGGATGGCTCTTGGTTATGAGTTGGGCCTCAACGAGTCCTCTTTATAGAAGGGATAGTTTATAAACGCTCATGTACTTCCTTCTTCTTGATGTCTCGGCCTAAGATGGCTGAGCGGCTCTGTCATTGGAAGCCTGTCTCCGACTTGCCAAATAGGCTCTGATTTCAGAGCAGTTGCACCCCTCTTCACAAAGGGGTTTTAGTTTTAGTCTTATTTTTATTTTTATTCTTTTCTCTTTTTTTTTTTTTAAACTTGACTGACGACCTTTCTATTTGCTGCATCTTACTCTCTATACTTCTTTCTCTTTTTCCACTACTCTTTCATTCCTTTTTATTTTACGTACAGGTTCTCACTGCTGTTGTACACTAGGGGGTCATGGCTGCTCTGGGTGTCAGGCTCGCCTCACTAAATGTACGGGGGTTTAATATTTCTGAGAAATGCTCCAAAGTCTTATATGGTATGCACAAGGAGAGAGCACAGATCCTCCTACTGCAGGAAACACACTTTAAGAAAGATCATGTGCCTAAAATATACTCCAAATATTACTCGTATTGGGCTCACAGCACTAACCCTGAATCCAAATCTAGAGGAGTATCGATTGCTTTGCATAAATCTTTACCATATTCCTTTCTAGATCAACAGGTTGATCCACAGGGAAGATTCCTTTTCTTGAAGCTGCAAGTCCATGGGAGGACGTACACCACTGGTAACCTCTACCTTCCAAACGCCAGACAAAGTAAGGCCCTTAGGGGCATATTGTCCAAACTTGATGCTTTCTCTGAGGGGGTCATGCTCTTGGGGGGCGACTTCAATGTGTCCTTGGACCCAACTTTAGACACTTCTACTGGTAGGTCGACAGTGCCCAGATCTACTATCTCAAGAGTCAGGCAAGCACTGCACTCTAGACAATTGGTAGACGTGTGGTGAGTTTTGCACCCAAAAATCAAGGATTATACCTTCTTTTCACCAGCCCATCAGTCATACAGTAGGCTAGACATGTTCCTAATCTCCCATCATGCACTAACTTTCCATCCGCAATCCAGCATTGGTCCCTCAATCTGGTCGGATCATTCCCCAATTTATCTTTTTCTGGAATTACCGGGACTAGTGGCTAGGGAGTGGTCTTGGCGCCTAAATGAGGCTCTTCTTCGGGACGGGGTCTGCATAAGTGCTCTAGAGTCCACCATCAAGGAATTCTTGTCTGACCAAGCGACAGATACCACGTCCCTCCCCCTACAGTGGGAAGCATTGAAGTGTGTATTGAGAGGTGTACTCATTCAGAACGGCTCACGCCTTAAGAAAGAGCGAGCCTTTACGATACAACAACTACTTACCAAAGTAGCAAACCTAGAGCAATCCCACAAAAATCTTGGCGCCCGAGACTCTTCTTGAATTAACAACGGCTAGGGATAGATTAAGGGAACTTGTTACTGAGTCTGCCAATAGAAATAGAGAGAGGTTACATAGTTATCTCTATGAAAATGCTAATAAACCCCGGAAAGCCCTTGCTCGGCTAATACACCCTAGACATCAATCAAGCTATATCCCCAACGTTCGAGATGAGAGATGTCTTGGCCCATCACCCTGACCAAATTGCTAGGGTCTTCAGAACATTCTATGAGTCCCTCTACAACATAAAAGGTCAAATGTCAGACTTGCCTCAGCTAGAGCTAGAAGATCGTATCTCCTCATATATTTCGGAGACGGCCTTGCCTTCTATTTCGAAGGATGAGAGTTTGTCACTGGATGAGGACTTTTCGGAAGTGGAGATTAAGGGAGTCCTGATGGCCTTAAAGGGAGGGAAAAGCCCAGGTCCGGATGGATTTACTTCAACCTTTTTCAAGAAGTTCAGAGACCTACTGACCCCCTTCCTTTTAAAAGTTTTTAATGGGATCTCGCCCTTAAGTCCCTTCCCTAAGCAAGCTCTCAAAGCTCACATAGTGGTAATCCCAAAACCGAATAAAGATAAAACAATATGTGCCAACTACAGACCCATTTCACTGATTAATTGTGATATTAAAATATACTCTAAACTATTAGCGAACAGACTCAACAGGATCCTTACATCACTCATTCATGATGATCAAGTTGGTTTTGTACCCAGGAGAGAAGCTAGGGACAACACAATTCGAACAATCAACCTCATTGCTAGAGAGAGAAAATGTCAGGTCCCTCTTTGTCTTCTATCGGTTGATGCCGAAAATGCATTCGATAGGGTTAATTGGAAATTTATGATGGCCTCTCTAAAACAAATTGGTCTAGGCTCTAGGTTTACAGATAGGGTGAGCGCACTATACACTAACCCAACAGCCAGAATCAAGGTAAATGGGATCCTAGCCCCCTCATTTAACATCAACAATGGAACCAGACAGGGGTGTCCCCTGTCTCCTCTCTTGTATGTTTTAGTAATGGAACACCTGGCTGTTGCGTTAAGAAAAAAAATCAGAATATACAAGGGATCGAGGTAGGAAAACGTCATCATAAACTAGCGCTGTACGCAGATGATCTTTTATTATATATCTCAAACCCGCACATTTCACTCCCATCCATTTTGCAGGAATTCAAGAGATTCGGCTTCCTTAGTAATTTCAAGATAAACCTTTCCAAGAGTGAGTTGCTGAATATCTCTCTCCTGGATTCTGATATATCTCGGGTGAAAAGTAACTTCTCTTTCCGTTGGCGGAATCAGAGTTTGACATCCTTGGGTTTCCAAATACCATCCCAACTTCATCTACTATACCCGCTCAATTACCTATCGCTACAGAAGAAAATACTGGAAGAGCTGGGGACTTATTCCCGTAGGTCTCTGACATGGTTTGGGAGAATAGGCATAGTAAAAATGGATATACTGCCCAGATTCCTGTATTTATTTCAGACAGTACCCATCTGTATACCCAACAGTTTTTTCATTACCGTCCAAAAGGCAATCACTCGGTTTATATGGGGCACAAGTAGACCTAGGATCCAGGCAAAAATACTTTTTAAACCTAAGCTCAAGGGAGGTGTGGGTTTACCTGATCTTAGACTATATCATGCTTCAGCAATACTCATGAAAATTCTTAGTTGGGCCAATAAGGTATCTCCAAAGCTATGGGTGCATATGGAAAGAGACCTTTTCCCAGGGGACTTGACAACGACCCCCTGGATCCCCCCGGAGGCTAGACCTTCTCAAGAGGAGTATCCTTACCCTGGCCTGTTGGGACCAATGGATATCTAAGACACAGATATCCTACAGACCTGGTCCCATGACTCCGTTGATGGGAAATCCAGCTTTTCCCCCTGGCCTAGTCACTGAAAGATTTCTGATATGGCACAAATCCACACATCCTAGATTATATAATAGTGTGTCGAATGGTAAGATCAGAACCTTGGACTCTTTTAAGCAGACGGACGCGATTAGATCGCCCCCTTGGTTTATGTATGCTCAGCTTAGATCCTTCTTGAACAGACTTCCTAAACAAAACCTAGCTTACAAATTGACGGATTTTGATAATCTGTTCCTCAAACCAGACTCTCAGTACAAACCTCTGTCACAGACTTATAACATATTAGTATCTGTTAGTTATTCTGACCCAGTCCCATTTTTTCATAAATGGGAAATAGATCTGCAGACCTCATTTACCCCTGAGGAGGTGATGAAGATTTGTGCGTTCTCCCATGGATTATCAATGGCTGCTCAGGCTAATGAAAAAAATTTCAAGATCCTATCTAGATGGTATTACTGCCCTGTGACCATACATAGGATGTTCCCCTCTGCTTCCAGTCTTTGCTGGAGATGTAACCAAGCAGAAGGCACCATGCTACACATTTGGTGGTCTTTTCCCATCATAAAAAAGTTTTGGGGCCAAGTGTTTCAGATATATAACAAATTCTCAGGCAAAAAGATCAATAGTACTCCAAAAATAGCCTTCCTCTCTCTGATTCCAGGGACGCTGGCTCAGGTAAAGAAAAACGCGCTGAGATTTTTTCTCTCTGCGGCAAGATCAGTGATCCCCCGTCACTGGAAAAAGAATGCTGCACCTACGTTGAGCGAGTGGGCGTCCGAACTTAGATATATATTCCGTATGGAAGAATTGATAGCTATATCACATGGTCAAATAGAGGGTTTCCTTACGAGATGGAGTGCTCTTTCTTTGTATCTAGATTCTACGGAATTTTCTCCGCTAATTGTCAATCTGTCTAGGTGATTGCGAGGAAGTGCTGACGTTGAAAGAGGCTGGGCATGGGGCGGGCCTGGCACCGGAGCCCAGGCCCCCAGACCCGTGAAGTTGCAATAGAATTCTGTCCTTTTTTCTCTTCATCCTCTTTCTTTTTTTTTCTCTCGCTCTTCTTCTTTCTCTTTAGTATTCCCTTTTATGTTCTGGAGCTTTTCCTTAAGTTCTCAGTTTAACCGGAGAACATAGTTATAGTTCTTACTTATTAACATTGTTTATGAGGTGGAAATGCCACTATAATGTTTTGCTGATAAATACTTTAGGTAGATTCAAATCCTGTGAAACTAGGTTTAGGTAGTTTCCTGTTGTTAATTACATAGGTTCTACGTTAGGCTTTCATAGGCGTCATAAATAGTTATTAAAATGTTACGGTTGTTTATGTATGCTGATATAAATATGAATATTGAACTGAATATACTACTATAGATGTCATGTTCTGGGTCCTACAAGACCCTTACTGCCTAAAAAGCATTGTCCTATTGCTTGTCATGACTTTTGTTTGCGTTAAAAACTTTAAAATTTAATGAAATCAGAGTAAACATAAACACCAGATTACAGTGCTTACAGATCACAAAAACCTGATTTATTTACATACTGCTAAACATTTAAATCCTCGGAAAGCACGATGGGCCTTGTTCTTTACTCGGTTTACCTTTGTTGTCACTTATTGTCCTGGGTACAGTAATGTAAAGGCAGATGTCTTATCACATAGTTTTGGTATTGGGAATTCCATTGATACTGAACCTGGTAACATTCTGTCCTAAGGGCGGACACAGACAGCAGAGGGCCCCTGTGAAAAGAATGTGCCGGGGTTCCCCCATTCCCCCGCCTTCCTTTAGTACTTTGTGGCAAGGGGCAGAGGCAAAAATTAAAATGGAGCCCCTCCCCATGCCAAAATCTCAACCTAACCCTTTCCCTCTCCAGACCTACTGTTAAAGACATACTTAGAAACTATTACAGATAGAGCTACAAAACATACAGGATAATACAGTCCACATACATCTTACATCCAGTGACATCTTCTCTGATGTACACAATCTCCTTCCTCATCTTCTCCATTCAGACCAAACTGCCATGATGACTTCTTCAGCCATCTCTTGTCTTTGCACAGTTTAACCCGTTCAGGACCCTACCATTTTTTAAACTTAAGGACCAGGCAATTTTTAGCAAATCTGACAGGTGTCACTTTATGTGATGATAACATTATAACATTTTTACTTATCCAGGCCACGTCGAGATTGTTTTCTCGTCACATATTGTACTTCATGACAATGGTAAATTTGAGTCAAAATATTTCATTTTTATTTCCAAATTTCAATTTCACTACTTTTAAAAATGATAGTAATACCTCCAAAAAATTAGTTATTACTTTACATTCCTCATATGTCTATTTCATGTTTGGATCATTTCGAAAATGACATTTTTTTTGGTGACATTAGAAGGCTTAGAAGTTTAGAAGCAAATCTTAAAGTTTTTAAGAAAATTTCCAAAATCCAATTTTTTAAGAACCAGTTCAGTTAGGAAGTCACTTTGTGGGGCTTATGTATTAGAAACCACCCATAAATCACCCCATTTTAGAAACTACACCCCTCAAGCTATTCAAACTGATTTCACTTTTTTATAGCAGATTTTACATTTTAATCCATTTTTTCTGCAACACATCAAGGGTTAACAGCCTAGAATTAGGAAACACTTTGCAGTGAAAATAAAAAATTTTTTTTCCAGAAAAAGTTGCCTTTTTTTCACTTTTCCAAAGGGTACAGGACAAAATGCATCCCACATTTTGTTCCCCATTTTCCTACAAATACGGCAACACCCCATATGTGCTCAAAAAACGATGTATGGGCACACAGCAGGCTTCAGAGTGGAAGGAGTACCATATGGCTTTTGGAGAGCGGATTTAGCTGGAATGGTAATTGAGAGCTATGTCGCATATGTGTCGCAAAACACCCTGAGGTGGCCCTACAGTGGAAACCCCCAAAAAGTGACCCCTTTTTGGAAACTACATCCATCGAGGAATCTTTCAAGGTGTGTAGTGAGCACTTTGACCTCAAAGGTGTTTCCTCAAAGGTGTAAGGAAACACTTGGCAGTGAAAATGTAGGATTGAAATTTTTTCACAAAAAAAGTTGCTTTACACCCATACTTTTCACTTTCCCAAAAGATAACAGGACAAAATACACCCCACATTTTGTTCCCCATTTCCCCCCAAATACGGGGAACAAAATCTGATGTATAGGCGCACAGCAAGGCTCTAGAGGCAAACTGCAAAATCTGGATTTTGCAGGCCTGAATAAACAGACATGGATTTTAAGTGCCATGTCGCATGTTTAAAAATTCTCGAGGTCCCAAGAAATTAAAAACCCCAAGAAGTGACCCCTGGTACAACATGGGCACCATAACTTCCTGAAGTACTGGGACCCTCCCCGGCTTGGCTTTAAAAAATTAGGGTCTTAATAATCACCTCTTGGAACTGAAGGAAAGTTCCTGTGTGGCTTATAGATTGAAAGAGCATGTACGCATTGCACATTGCCATCTGTACAATGTATATGGCCAGCTTTTTGTACCACACTTTCGTTTTTTATGTGGCACTGTAGGGCTTCAAAAGTTGATCCGAAAGATCCACCCTCCCGTGTGCCTATTGTAGTCCAGGATACAAACTGGTTTGGGGGTATTGGATGTCGTACCTTGTACAGTAGCAGGGGAGTTGGTGTTAGTGTGAACGGTGGTCAGTACAATGACATCCCTCTTGTCCTTGTACTTAACCACCATGTTCGCATGGAGGAGAGCCCTACTTTCACCCATTCTCAGTGGTTTCCCTACCAGCGATCTAGGGAGACCTCTCTGATTTTTGTGCACTGTGCCGCAAGCCACAGTACCTCTGGCAGTTAGGGACAGGAATAGGGGTATGCTGGTATAATAGTTATCCACATAGAGGTGGTAACCCTTTTCCAGCAATGGGTGCAGCAAGTCCCACACGATCTTCCCACTAACTTCTAGGATGGCGGGGGGCGGGATGGGCCATTTTGGGGGGTTCTATCCGGGAATCTTTCCCTTCGTAAGTGCGGAACTTGTGGGAGTACCCGGAGCTACTCTCACAAAGTTTGTAAATCTTTATGACATACCTTGCCCGTTTGGTGTGAAAATAGCACTACCTAACACTACCTAAAATTGATTTCTATAGTGGTGATGTGTATAGTATAAGCGCTGGAAGGCGTGTGCATCTCACCCATTGTTCAGTTTAGCTAGGTGAGATAACTGAAATCCAGAAATGGTGCGACTTCAGCAAGGCATAGCTTGCTGGAGATTTTGTTTAAAGTGACATGGGCTGAATTTCTTGGACTTGGAGACAGGTTGGTAGTGGGAGTCTTCCAGTCCACGCCCTTCCAGTATAGGTACTGAAGTTAGATGAGGAGAATGCAGGTGAGGCCTGCTAGTGTAATCACGGAGGGATAAAGTGACCCTCTGTGTAAGAGAGGGAGAGAAAGGGCCCCAGGGAACAGACCTGGAGAGCGCCCGTGTGGTCCCAGCCAGTCAGGAAGGACTGGGGGCCACAAGGCTGAGGAAGCCTGTGGAAGAGAAAGGCTGAGGAAGCCTGAGAGGTTAGAGCCTGCAGAGGCTCTGTGTGGTCTCAGCCAGGAGGGATAAGGAGGCCACAAGGTTTTGTATAGCCTAAAGTTTGGGGGGCCCAGCGACATCTACGGAAAGAGGTTCGTACGGTCAGAGTCAGGAGGACTACTGGACCATCTCCCCCCAAAGGTGCTGGTGAGGTCACAGCCTAGAGGCTGCTGGACCGTATGGCTGAGGAAGCAGTATCTAATACCGTGTGTGAACGGCACTCTATAGGCAAGATAGAGACTACACATGTATTAGGTAGAACCCAGACGGGCAGGTGTTTATTTAATTGTTTTGATGTGTGTTGGTGCTAAAGAGCAAAAATAAAGCACCATTTTGAAGTTAAAACCCCCTGTGTGTCGGAAGATTTGTGATTGCGACTCTCTGAGAGACAGCGATCCCTTAATATATATATATATATATATATATATATATATATATATATATATATATATATATATAACACTACACACAAAAAAATCTGCACAGTAAACTGAGCAGACTGGTCAGAAAAATGTATATTTATGATCAGTGCTCAGCAGGTGCAGGACGCACTCATGCACACATATTTTATGTGTGTGCAAAAATCTACATTAACACTACCTAACTAAAATTGATTTCTATGTAACACTATGTACTTTTTATATGAAAAAAAAAGAAAACTGAGCACAAAAGCGACCAGTAAAAAAAATGGTACTTATTGGTGGGCAGGGTTGCAGAATGCACGGAAGCTGGCGTTTGGTGCGTCCGTGCAGACACTGCAGTATAAAAATTTACTGCAGATAAAAAAAAAGAACACTAGCTAAAAATGAACTATATATATATATATATATATATATATATATATATATATATATATAATATATATATATATGTATATATATATATATATATATAAAAGATTGAATATAACTATTACTTCTAACAAAAAAAAGCACAGATGAATATATATATATATATATATATATATATATATATATATATATATGTATCTGCACACAAAAAATGAGCCAAAGTGTTGACCAGTGGATTACGGACTGATCACCAGTGGATTACGGATATATATATAAGATTGAATATAACTATTACTTCTAACAAAAAAAAGCACGGATGAATATATATATATATATATATATATATATATATATATATATATATATATATCTCTGCACACAAAAAATGAGTGTTGACCAGTGGATTACGGACTGATCAGCACTTGGCGTTCATACCTCATGCACAGAAAAAGTAGGGCAGAGCATAAAAAAGCCAGATAAAAGTGACAAAAAAAGTCACAATTTGTTCGCCATAGGCAAATCACGCGGGGGGGGGGGGGGTGTTGGGGTTGCTGGGGGGAAGGAATAGGGACAGGGATTAAGGCTTAGGAGGGGGGGATCTGGAACTTCTACTTCAAAAAAAAAATCACTGCAGCAGATGTTCCAGATGTTCTTCTTCTTTCTTCTTCTTTACAGGAAGCAGAAGATCGCTGTGATGGTGAACCACAAGTCCCAGCAAGCAGGTACAGCACAGAGGGGCACAGATCCACTCTGCATGCAGTCGCCAGTTAGAATGGCTGCATGCAGAGCGATTCTTCCTGTTCCCTCTTCTGCTGTAGCGTTGTTCCAGCCAATCGCAGAGCTGGCAGGGGGCACCAAACACTGGAGTCCCCTGCCTGACCTCGGAGGAGACAGGTGCTGACTAGTTCAACACCGTTCACCTTCCATGATCCCCCCCGCAACTTCCTTCTGCTTCTGGCGCTGCGATGTGACGGTCTTCATTGACCGGCCAATCACAGCGCTTGGAGCTGCAGGGGGGCAGAAATACACCATGCTGCCCTTACCCCGCATGGATGCCTGCCGGTAAGAGCAGCCATGGTGGCCCGGTTCCCCCACGATTCCCTTCCAGCACCAGGCAGACCCTGGTCCTTAAGTGACGTCCAGCTGCACTGTACAATTACAGGGCAGGTCCTTAAGGGGTTAACAAAAAGATGATAATTAAAATAACAATGACAAACTAACCAAAATAAAAATAACTGCGCCCAGGAAATAGTATTTCTGACACTAATAGTGTATCCATAATGTCCCCAAAAAATAATTGCTCTAAGAGGATACTGTGAGAGGATGACCCCTACAGTAATAGTGCTCCCCAAAGTCCCACCAATAGAAATAATTATCTGCCAGAGTGCACTCAGTGTTAACAGTGCCCCCAATAGTAATAATGTCCATATTGTGCCCCAAAAGTAATAATGCCCCCATAGTGCCCATACTAGTAATCATGTTCCCCATAGTCCCCCAGCAGTAATAATTCTTACAATGAGTGCCAGTTGAAAAATATATATAAAATATGTAATATATAAAGCTAAGTGTATGTGTGTGTGTGTGTGTGTGTGTGTGTGTGTGTGTATGTCCGCTAAAGGAATCCGCACCGCTGCAGCTACAATCACAAAATTTAGCACACATGTACATCAGGTGTCCGGGAAGGTTTTAGAACAGTTTTCAGCTCTCCAGGACGTACAGTACCGTTCCTGAGATATTCCCAAAAAATGCATTAGCCAATAGTAGCCTGGTCACATGACCCTTATCAGCCAATAGAAGCTCACAGGCAGTCTCCAAACACCAGGTTTCTATGACAACCTAGCCAGTTCACTGCTGTAGGTCTGCATTAAAGAGGAAGAGCACTGTGGATGACAATGGTAAAGGGGTATTTCGGTCACCATAAATATAACTTATGTTTTAGACTAATTCATCATCAATCATTACCTCATATAATGTAAATTTCACATATTTACTGTTCAGTAGTAATAAAAGATGTATTCTTCGCCTGCTACCCACCTTCCTCCTAAATTACTATGGCATCGACCTGTAATTCAGGCCACCATCAAAAGAAGGACTTAAAAGCACCACCCCCAGATCCCACTAAGTCTCGCCCCTGACTCAGTCAGGCCACGCCCCTTCCATTCCGCATTTGACTGGGGTTAAAAATATAGGTAAAAATCACATTCTGTCAGCTGCAGGGGTGGGGGGAGGGTGACTTTCTCCCTGCAGCTCATTGCTCAGACTGCACAGTGCTGCTGCTGAGAGTGAGCTGTTCAAAAGGACATCCCTGTGTCCATCCAGGCCCTGCGCATGACAGAGGACAGGGAGTCTGAAAGCCAGACTGTCCAGCTTAAAACAAGACCTCTGGCCACCCTAGGGGCAGGCTGATGTTAGGGTGGCCAGATGTCCGGCTTTAGGCTGGACAGTCCAGTTTTCTGGCTACCTGATCTCCATCCGACGCAGTGCCTGGACAGACTCAGGGATGTCCACCCTTTCAGTAGCTCACACTCAGAAAGCTTCTCCTCCATGTCTTCACGGAGCCAGGGGACGTGGCCTAATGTTTAGTGCTGTGTCTTCATGGGAACTGGGGGCGCTGTTTCACGTTTGGGGGAATGGCCGGTGAGGTCTGGCTTTCTGGGGTGAAGACAGTGGCCACTCTAGCTGCTGTGGAGGTCACAGTTAAAGGGGCGGGCTGCTGTAGAGGTCACTGTTAAAGGGGCGGGCTGCTGTAGAGGTCACTGTTAAAGGGGCAGGCGCTGTAGAGGTCACTCTCGATATCTTTTAATGACACACAAACACACAAACAGTAAATTAAATAAATTAAATATATCCGGGCGAAGCCGGGTCCTTCAGCTAGTATATAATATATATAAAAATATTATAATGTGCACAGTACAAAAATACCTCTTATAATGTGTGACAATACAAAAAAATACCCTCCTTCCTTTCAGATCAGACCTCCATATCAGATCCTCAAATCAAACCGCCATATCAGATCCTCATGTCAGTTCCTGAGACCCCCTTATCATATCCTCAGACCCCCTTATCAGATCCTCAGACCCCCATATAAGATCCTCAAACCCCCATATCAGATGTTCAGGCCCCCATATCAGATGTTCAGGCCCCCATGTCAAATGCTCAGACCCCCATCAGACCACAGATCTGACTAAAAAAAAATAAACTTACGTCTTCTGCCCTCCATGTCTGGCGGTCTCTCCTGCAGACCCTGCTTGCTGGTCTCCTCTGGCCACTG
>ONZH01027487.1:0-11452 GCA_900303285.1 Rhinella marina | reverse complement strand
CACTGGCTACTATGCTGCTCACTGCGGCTAAACTTCTTATTCCTATGTCATGGTTATCACCAAAACCGCCTAGTGAGCAACAGTGGCTAGATAAAATACACCATATTTATAGAATGGAGGAACTTGCCAGTTGGACTAATATGTCACATGAATGCTTTCTGAAGATATGGACTCCGTGGATACTGGCTACTTCCGTATTCTGAGTCATTAATTCTCTTTTTATTTTTTGTTATTATTGAACAAAAATTAGAGTGTGTGCCTTCCTTTTTTTTTCTCTTCTCTTCTCTTATTGATTATTGATTGTTTTGATTGATTTCTTCTTTTATTGATTGTTTTGTTTAAATTTTCTATTGTTCTATGTTATGTATTAAAAAAAAAAAAAAAAAAAAAAGAAAGCAGACATCCCACGCTTTCAGACAAGAATGACAGCAATATGTTCAGGACAGAGGAAGATATCACTGATAGAATTCGGGATGCTGTGAATGCAGCTGAAAGTAAAAGTAAAAACAGGTTTTACTCAGGATTATTCCCAACTTGATCTCTAACAGTGATTTCTCCTCTGTTGCTTGGACTTTAGCTGTCAATTGTTCACGTATTAAAGCCTGGAATGTCAGCTCTCAAACAAGACCAATTACATGTTTCTAGCTGCTACCATTGAGGAGATATCACAATCTAAAGCAGCCCTCCCCCCTCCAATTGGGTACTTTTCACTGCCCGAGCTGGACTCAGGCAAAACAGTTAGGTGGTTAATCAGACAAATTTGAGGCCAATTTAGCACTCCCTGCATTCCAACAGATTCTGTAACCATTTTATTCAGCAATATGTTAACAGAATGTATGCTAGAAAGTGTGAGACTCCATATGCAGAGTATCATCCTCCCTACAATTTGATACTGACAATCTATCCTGGGAACAATGTTACTAGCCCAGAAAACCCATTTAAAGGGCCACTACCATCAACATTTTTTAATCACATATTAAGAGCCTACATATAAATATGCATGGTTGTGGGGGCAGCCATGTTACCTAAGCTGATGTGAACACCATTTAAAGATGGGCTTTACAGCAGCCACCAAGGGCCAAAGACACTCATTGATTTCTATAGGAGTATTTTCTAGACATACTTGGTGACCTGTAGTATTAAACCAGTGGCTCATCCAGATATCTACTCAGGAATATGGTGCTCACTTCCTAGGTACATCCACCCTTGAATTTGAAATATTGTAAGTCAAGAGTTGGAAGGGCACTCAAAATATCTTAGAACTAGATACAAGAGATAATTATAAAAAAATTTAATATCTATTTATATAGAGTCAAAAAAGAATACAAATTACACATAAAACCATACAGTTGTGGACAATGCACTTTATCAGTACGTGTGTACAATTACACCTGTATTGGGAATATATCCCAATTTTTGTTCCTCTAAAGTATCTCTGTAAAAACAGGTAAGTATTTGTTCACACTACCTTTGATATAACATACTGCAAATGTAGCATAAAATAAGCAAAGTTCGAGCGCAGGGTGCTGGCCTTAACTAAATGCTCACAGTGTTGGATACAGCTGTAACTTGGATGTTATTTGACCAATTCCCGAAATATACATGCAGAGTTCAAGCGCAGCGTGCTGGTTTTAAATTGGTACTCTTAGCATAATATGGGTAAGATTGTAACGTTAGTGTTATTTCACTGGTTCCCGAGATATATATGCAGAGTTCAAGCGTAGCGTGCTGGTTTTAAATTGATAACCTTTATACTTGAAAAGGTAGTTAATAACACTGTGACATAGATGTTACTTTACCAGTTCCCGGGATTTATGCAGAGTTCGGGTGCCGCGTACTTCAGGAGGAGTTGATTCACGTTTGCCGATGCCGAGTCTCTCCGTGGCGTCCCACGTGACTACAGCATGTGATCACACCTTCGGTCACGTGTCCAATCACGTGACGTGTGCTCTGTAGGTCCTGGAAGATCGAACTTTTTCCCCAGGTCCTGGAAGATAAACGTCCTATTTATCCGGCCTCAATCTTTGGAAAAGGGAAAATGCTTAATGTTTCTTCTTTAGATATACTCCAAATGCTGCTATCTCTTCCTTTTTCACCAAAGCGTTTCGGAGCTAACACTGGCTCCTTCCTCAGTGGTTTAAGGAAGACATATTTAGGCTGCTTTATATATTCAGTTCAGTGTCCACAGATTGGTCAATCAATTAATTGAGTTGTATATAAAGCCTGTCATGGATTCTTATTTGTTTATTGACATAAAACATCAAATTTGGACCCAGATTTTAAACAGACATGAATATAATCAATGAAATACATGAAAAAATAAAATAAGTTAAAATAGACCAGCCCATTTGCCCCACAGGTTGTTTTTAATCAGAGCAACTATAAAGCCGAGTGATTCAGCATGCATGTTAGTGTCTGCACTTCTGAACTAGGGGAGGCCTTTGTAGTACCAGAAATGGCAAAAGGCAAGTGGACATTACATGCATGTGGAACAAAACACCCCCTGATTATATGGAAGCCAAGATTGGCACGTAACAGGTAGGACAAAGTGTTAGGTTCCCATTCTGCAGAGACCACCTTGACGATTGTGGTGAATGGGCTCAGATAATTTTGTACAAAATGTATTTGCCAAGAGTCTCTAATTTATTAAACAAGCATAGCATGAGCTTTGGAATATTTTATCACTATGGCATTTTGTGCTTTGTCTGGTAGCGGTGTGTGGCTGCAATTTATGTATTTTCCTATGATACTTGGTGACCTGTGCAGAGATAATTCTACAAGGAAGGAGTAGTTAAGATGTGACCATCACCTATTGTGACTAGAGATGAGCGAGCATGCTCGGCCGGCCTCGGGAGCAATTTTCGCGTAATAGTGTACGCATCCTCTAATCTGTACGCTAATGCGTACGCATCTTGTAATTTGTACGCATTAGCGTACAAATTTATAAGATGCTTATGCATTAGCGTACAAATTTATAAGATGCTTACGCATTAGTGTACAGATTAGAAGATGCGTATGCATTAGCGTACAGATTAGAAGATGCGTACGTTATTACGCGAAAATTGCTCCCGAGCATGCTCGGCCGCTCATCTCTAATTGTGACTGGTAGACCTAGTCTTCACAGCTCCTAAGGCTGCGCAGGCGCAACCCACATGCATTAAAGGTTGTAATGGGCTAGGATCACTTGCTGAATGTACAGCACATGATCTAGGAAGTGCCTGCAACCTAATTACATGGGGGAGTGTAAGGAGCACAGTGCTGGCCGGGTAGAAATATTTTCAAAATTACCACTGTTAAAGTGCTTAATCATGTGAAGGGGGGACCATAAAAAAAACCTTTAACTTGGTGTCAACAAAGGATATTAAAATTATAGTTCTCAAATTCTCCATGTTCTGTATGCTTGTAATGTCTCTAAATAAACATTTGGATCTAATGGAATACATAATACAGAACATGGATCCATATACCATGTGCATTAACCTGTTTTTTGTGGAGCATCAGCATAACAAATGAGTAAACCATGAGTAAAGCATTATCCTTCATTTTTGGCAATGTTGCAGTCTCGTTGGTCAATACATTGCTCTCTGGTTCAGCCATGGTTTGTTTTGAAATATCATTCCATAGAAATGTCTGTATGATTGGATGTGTACTTCCACGGCTGTGAATGCATTAGATAAGGCTGATGAGGGTGTTTATAGAGAAGTAGTCTCAGTATAACAGGGTGCATGACGAAGTAGAACAGCATTTTTCACTTTGCCAAGATAAAATACAGCACTTTCATGCTTTAACACATACGCTTGCAACCACAAAAGCTTCACCCTGGTTTTTAAGAGCTTCTGTAGAGCTTCTGTGGGTTGTCAGCCACCGTTACTTTGAATGAAGTCTGACAGTTTTGAGCTAAGCAAGAAAATGCATTTTATTGTTTAAAAGCATCCTTAACATTTACTCCTTAGACCAGATTTAAGACTGTTTTTCTTAATTAACTTTCTGAAAAGGAAACACCAGTCATATCGATGAAAGGTAAGTTTCCAGGATTGATTTTTATTCACTTGCCGTCAATGAAAGTTGGATGCTTTTTTCTCTGTTTTGCTTTTTTTCCCCCCTAAGAATAGCTCTAGTTTCCAATCATGATGAATTGTTAAAGTTTGTAAGGTACTTTTTCTTGTTATTGTTTTCATTGTTTCCTATCACTTCAAGGGGTTGTGTAGCGCTAGTATACTTGATGACCGATCCTCAGGGTAGGTCATCCATGTCAACACTATCTAACTTGTATCAGGGGTGAAATGACTGTACTACTGCTCATCCTGTTCACTTAAATCGGATAAACAGTTGTAACTACACGCACCACCGCTACAAGTTAGATGGTGTACTGTTAAACTCAGGGGCGTAGCTAAAGGCTCATGGGCCTTGGTGCAAGATTTCAGCTTGGCCGACTCCCCCCCCCTCTCCTCAGCGCTGGTTCACATAGCTTTTCTGCTGAGTCAAAAATTGAACCCCCCCATGCCAAATTCTCTCCCTAACCTTTTCCCTCCTAATATTACCAGGCCCGCCGATAGGGCAGTACAACTGGTACTGCCGTATGGGGCCCGCCCAGCCCGGACTCTAGGACACATGGGGGGGGGCCCAGCCCGTCTGCATGTCAACCAGGCCCGGACTGGCCATCTGCCCGACCGGGCATTTGCCCGGTGGGCCGCAGGCCTGCACCATTGTGGGCCGCACAGTGCCGCACGATAATGTGTGGTGTGGGGGCGATAAAAAAGTGCCGCCCGCTGGCTAAGTGCGCAGTGCGCACAGTTCTTTAATACTTACCCTGCCGTGGCCTGGCCGTCCCGTCCCCATGACGTCGGTCTCCGACTCCTGCGCTTCCTCCTGGGCTGGCTGTGTGATCCCGCGAGATCCAGTGCTGGGTCACAGGTCTCGCGGGATCACACTGCTTCAGGAGAAGAAGGCGCGCAGGAGAAGAAGACAGTGTCCGGAGCAGTTTGTAAGTATTTTTTGTGTCTGTTTGTGGCTGGGGGGCGGGCACCTGGCTGGCTGGGGGGGGGGGCTGATGTGAGGTCATGGGGGCAGAAATGGCTGACCTGAGGTCTGATGGGGGCAGAAATGGCTGACCTGAGGTCTGATGGGGGCAGAAATGGCTGACCTGAGGTCTGATGGGGGCAGAAATGGCTGACCTGAGGTCTGATGGGGGCAGAAATGGCTGACCTGAGGTCTGATGGGGGCAGAAATGGCTGACCTGAGGTCGGATGGGGGCAGAAATGGCTGACCTGAGGTCTGATGGGGCAAAAGAGCTGACCTGAGGTCTGATGGGGGCACAAGACGCTGATCTGAGGTCTGATGGGGGCTCAAGAGCTGACCTGAGGTCTGATGGGGCACATTAAGCTGACCTGAGGTCTGATGGGGCACATTAAGCTGACCTGAGGTCTGATGGGGGCACATTAAGCTGACCTGAGGTCTGATGGGGGCACAAGACGCTGATCTGAGGTCTGATGGGGGCTCGAGACGCTGACCTGAAGTCTGATGGGGCCACGAGACGCCGACCCTGTACTGTGACATCACTGTGTTTATTATCTCTGTACGGTGACATCACTGTGTTTATTATCCCTGGACGGTGACATCACTGTGTTTATTATCCCTGTACAGTGACATCACTGTGTTTATTATCCCTGTACGGTGACATCACTGTGTTTATCCCTACAGTGACATCACTGTGTTTATTATCCCTGTACTGTGACATCACTGTGTTTATTATCCCTGGACTTTGACATCACTGTGTTTATTATCCCTGTACGGTGACATCACTGTGTTTATTATCCCTGTACTGTGACATCACTGTGTTTATTATCCCTGTACGGTGACATCACTGTGTTTATTATATCTGTACGGTGACATCACTGTGTTTATTATCCTGTACAGTGACATCACTGTGTTCATTATCTCTGTACAGTGACATCACTGTGTGCATTATCCCTGTACTTTGACATCACTGTGTTCATTATCCCTGTACAGTTGACATCACTGTGTTTATTATCCCTGTACTGTGACATCACTGTGTGCATTATCCCTGTACTGTGACATCACTGTGTTTATTATCCCTGTACTGTGACATCACTGTGTTTATTATCCCTGTATGGTGACATCACTGTGTTTATTATCCCTGTATGGTGACATCACTGTGTTTATTATCCCTGTATGGTGACATCGCTGTGTGTATTATCCCTGTAGTGTGACATCACTGTGTTTATTATCCCTATACAGTGACATCGCTGTGTTTATTATCCCTGTACAGTGACATCGCTGTGTGTATTATCCCAGTGCAGGAAGAGGTAAGTGGTCTGTGTTTGTGTGTTTGTTTTCTATTTTTCAGGGTCGTGAATGCAGAGGACTACGTCGGATTCGGTGGACTACGTCGGACCAGCTTTTTTTTTTTTTTTTTTAAATAAAATGGTCAAAGAGGGGTCTGGGGGAGTGTTTATTTCAATAAAATGTTTTATACTTGTGTGTGTGTATTTTTTTTTACAATACTACAGTTTTAGTAATTATGGCTATCTACAGACGGCCCTGATTACTAATACTGGGCTTAGTGCTTGCCGGTATGGCAGGCCAGCACTAACCCCAACATCTATTACCTCGGCACCCACCGCCACCAGGGGTGCCGGGAAGAGCCGGGTACCCGCAGGACCGGACCTTCTAAATTGAGGGTCTGGCTCTGGGGCGGTTGCAGGCTGGTACCATTAGGCTGGGAAGGGCCAATAACCCTGTCCCTTCCCACCCTGGTAGTGCCAGGCTGCAGCTGCTGGTTGTATCTGGCTGGTGAAGGAAAAAAGGGGGGGACCCCACGCCATTTTTTAAAAATTATTTAATTTGTAAAAAAATTGCGTGGGGTCCCCCCCTTTTTTCCTTTACCAGCCAGATACAACCAGCAGCAGCAGCCTGGCACTACCAGGGTGGGAAGGGACACGGTTATTGGCCCTTCCCAGCCTAATGGTACCAGCCTGCAGCCGCCCCAGAGCCAGACCCTCAATTTAGAAGGTCCGGTCCTGCGGGTACCCGGCTCTTCCCGGCACCCCTGGTGGCGGTGGGTGCCGAGGTAATAGATGTTGGGGTTAGTGCTGGCCTGCCATACCGGCAAGCACTAAGCCCAGTATTAGTAATCAGGGCCGTCTGTAGATAGCCGTAATTACTAAAACTGTAGTATTGTAAAAAAAAAAAAATACACACACACCAGTATAAAACATTTTATTGAAATAAACACTCCTCCAGACCCCTGTTTGACCATTTTATTAAAAAAAAAAAAAAAAAAAGCTGGTCCGACGTAGTCCACCGAATCCGACGTAGTCCTCTGCATTCACAACCCTGAAAAATAGAAAACAAACACACAAACACAGACCACTTACCTCTTCCTGCACTGGGATAATACACACAGTGATGTCACTGTACAGGGATAATAAACACAGTGATGTCACAGTAAGTAACAGGATGATAAGGATAACAACACAGTGATGTCACCAGTAAACAGGGATCCTAAATACACACAGCAATGTCACTGTACAGGGATAATAAACACAGCAATGTCACTGAACAGAGTTAATAAACACAGCGATGTCACAGTACAGGGATAATAAACACAGTGATGTCACCGTACAGGGATAATAAACAGTGATGTCACAGTACAGGGATAACAAACACAGTGATGTCACTGTACAGGGATAATAAACACAATGATGCGACTTGTTAAGAAAAAAAAGTTAGCCATTTTGCAATCTGTAAAGTTTACCCGAAGGGGGGGGGGGCCCGCGAAATTTGCCTGTAGGGGGCCCCGAAATTCCTGATGGCAGCCCTGAATATTACGTATATCACTACAGAACATACAGGGTAAAGATACAGTCACATGTTTTTGCGGCCTCCGATCCGCATATTTTGCGGCTCAGATGCAGACCCATTCACTTAAATGGGTCAGCAAAAGATGAGGCACTGTGTGCTGTCCGCATCTGTATGTCCATTCCTATTTTTGTCCATTTTGCGGACAAGGATAGGCATTGTTACAGTGGATCAGTGGCAATTTGCAGACTGCAAAACACAACATTCCTGTGAATGTAGCCTAATACAGCGCCCCATACCTCTTACATCCAGTGATGTCTCCTCTGATGTAGATGTTCTCTTTCCTCATCTTCTCCTTTCAGACCAGACGCCATTTTTCAGCCATTTCTCATCTCTGCAGTTTAACAGAAAAAAAAATCTTAGTTTATTACTTTTCCATCATCCTCCTATCTTCAGGACAAATCATACTACCACTCACAGTACTGTGCCACTAGTACCACACAGAAAGTGCCCTTCAATAATTATTGGCACACAGTGTCCCAAAATAACTGCGCCCAGCAAATAGTGTCCCTGACAGTAATAGTGTAAACATAACGCCCCCCAGAAATAACTGCTCTATGCTGATACTGTGCCAGGGTGCCCCCCACAGTGATAAATCTCTGAGTACAGATAATGTAGTAGATGTCACCTGCAGTCCTATGTAACACAGCAGATAAAACAGTGATAACTCTCTGAGTACAGATAATGTAGCAGATGTCACCTGCAGTCCTATGAAGCACCACAGATAACACAGTGATAACTCTCTGAGTACAGATAATCTAGTAGATGTCACCTGCAGTCCTACATAAGACCACAGATAACACTGTGATAACTCTCTGAGTACAGATAATCTAGTAGATGTCACCTGCAGTCCTATGTAACACCACAGATAACACAGTGATAACTCTCTGAGTACACATAATGTAGTAGATGTCACCTGCGGTCCTATGTAACACCACAGAAAACACAGTGATAACTCTCTGAGTACAGATAATGTAGTAGTTACCTGCAGTCCTATGTAACACCACAGATAACAAAGTGATAATTCTCTGAGTACAGATAATCTAGTAGATGTTACCTGCAGTCCAATGTAACACCACAGATAACACAGGGATAACTCTCTGAGTACAGATAATGTAGTAGATATCACCTGCAGTCCTATGTAACACTGCAGATAACAAAGTGATAACTCCCTGAGTACAGATAATCTAGTAGATGTTACCTGCAGTCCAATGTAACACCACAGATAACACAGTGATAACTATCTGAGTACAGATAATGTAGTAGATATCACCTGCAGTCCTTATATAACACCACATATAACACAGGGATAACTCTCTGAGTACACATAATTTAGTAGATGTCACCTGCAGTCCTATGTAACACCACAGAAAAAACTGTGATAAATCTCAGAGTACAGATATTGTACTAGATGTCACCTGCAGTCCTAGCTAACACCATAGATAAAATGATAACTCTCTGAGTACAGATAATGTAGTAGATGTCACCTGCAGTCCTATGTAACACCACAGATAACAGAGTGATAACTCTCTGAGTACAGATAATGTAGTAGATGTCACCTGCAGTCCTATGTAACACCACAGATAACAGAGTGATAACTCTCTGAGTACAGAAAATGTAGTAGATGTCACCTGCAGTCCTATGTAGCACCACAGATACAGGTATACTCTCTGAGTACAGAATGTAGTAGATATTACCTGCAGTCTATGTAACCCAGAAACAGTAAATCTGAGTACAGATAATGTAGCAGATGTCACCTGCAGCCCTACGAAGCACCACAGATAACACAGTGATAACTCTCTGAGTACACATATTGTAGTAGATGTCACCTGCAGTCCTATGTAACACCGCAGATAACACAGTGATAACTCTCTGAGTACAGATAATGTAGATGTCACCTGCAGTCCTATGTAACACCACAGATAACACAGTGATAACTCTCTGAGTACAGATAATCTAGTAGATGTCACCTGCAATCCTACATAAGACCACAGATAACACTGTGATAACTCTCTGAGTACAAATAATGTAGTAGATCTTACCTGCAGTCCTATGTAACACCACAGATAACAAAGTGATAACTCTCTGAGTACAGATATTCTAGTAGATGTTACCTGCAGTCCTATGTAACACCACAAATAACACAGTGATAACTCCCTGAGTACAGATAATGTAGTAGATGTCACCTGCAGTCCTATGTAACACCACAGATAACACAGGGATAACTTTCTGAGTACAGATAATGTAGTACATGTCACCTGCAGTCCTATGTAACACCACAGATAACACAGTGATAACTCTCTGAGTACAGATAATGTAGCAGATGTCACCTGCTGTCCTATGTTACACCACAGATAACACAGTGATAACTCTCTGAGTACACATAATCTAGTAGATATCACCTGCAGTCCTATGTAACACCACAGATAACACAGTGATTACTCTCTGAGTACACATAATCTAGTAGATATCACCTGCAGTCCTATGTAACACCACAGATAACACAGTGATAACTCTCTGAGTACAGATATTGTAGTAGATGTCACCTGCAGTCCTAGCTAACACCATACATAAAGTGATAACTCTCTGAGTACAGATAATCTAGTAGATGTCACCTGCAGTCCTATATAACACCACAGATAACACAGTGATAACTCTCTGAGTACAGATAATGTAGTAGATGTCACCTGCAGTCCTATGTAACACCACAGATAACAAAGTGATAACTCTCTGAGTACAGATAATCTAGTAAATGTTACCTGCAGTCCTATGTAACACCACAGATAACACAGTGATAACTCTCTGAGTACAGAAAATGTAGTAGATGTCACCTGCAGTCCTATGTAACACAGCAGATAACACAGGGATAACTCTTTGAGTACACAGAATGTAGTAGATGTCACCTGCAGTCCTATGTAACACCACAGATAACACACATTGATCGTTCTCTGACTACAGATAATCTAGTACATGGATGGGAAGCCCTAGAATTCAGGACGCACATAGTGTGGCCTGAAGTCCCCCTCCCCCCATAAAAGAAATATGTGGATGGACATTACATATATTGGTACAAAAAATACAGATGAATACAGCACATATACCTCTTACATCCAGTCACATCTTTCCTCAACATCTTCATTCGGAGAAAAGACCGCCATAATACTTTCTTTCAGCCGCATCTCATCTCTGTAGGGTTTATCACAGAATTTTTTTTTCTTCTTCACTTTACTATCGTCCTCTCCCTCTTGGTGCTTCAACACTGTCATCCTGCTGCTACCCCCAATACTATGGTAGAGCCATACAGATAGTCCCCCATTGTAATACACTGCCAAACTGTCCTCAATGGTAATAGTGTTCCCTGCAGCACCCCCAATAGCAACCCCATTAGTATTAATGTCCTCCATATTGTTCTCAATAATAAAACTCCCTAAGCACCACAATATTAACCCCTTCAAGCGACAGCCAGTTTGGACCAAATGCCGGAGCCCCATTTTTCAAATCTGACTTGCGTCACTTTATGTGGTAATAACTTTGGAACGCTTTTACTTATCCAGCCATTCTGAGATTGTTT